>NW_023591192.1:33065-91209 GCF_014843425.1 Jatropha curcas | reverse complement strand
CTTTTTAAAACTTTATATAAAACTTTACGGTTTGTATCTGTTAATATTACCAGGTGTTTTCTAGAAATCCAGCAAACCAAGATTTCTAGTTGTATACTACCCAATTCAGTCCAGTAATACCAACCAACTACAAAATTACATTAACCTGAGGATGGGCAAATTATTTTGCCTCAAACTGCCATTAACTTGCTAAGTTCTCAATTATCCAACCATGCCATACTCTACTAATCCTATTCCTATAATTACATTCCATCCTATACTTGTAAACGGATTATACCTTGCATTGCTTAAACACTACTTAAATTACTATTAGGCATCAAGGAATTTCACAGTTCCTAAGATGGTGCTGGTCACTACACTAACTATAGTTACATCACATCATATTAGATTACAACTAAAATCATTTTATTTGTCATAATTTATTCATCCCCCTTTATTTATTTTTATTCATTTAATTTTTTTTTTTCATTATTTTTTTTTTTTGCCACTATTTAATCCATTTTAAAGATATCAGAATACTCTCTTAATTATTCGTTTATTTATTCCCTCTGTACTACATCACACTATTTAGTCCTGATCTAGTCTAAACTACCCGTATTTTCAAGCCTAATATTTATTACACCATTAATTATTTACCTTACTCACTATTCCATTCCATTCAAGAGATCCTTTTTAGTAAAATGCTTAAGCATTACCTTAATTCTATCTTTACATCCAGATGCCCATCAAGTTATTCCACCCTTCCAAACTTATTTTCATTTCCTAATTTAATTAATATCAAAATTCTCATAGGGGACCAAATAAGAGTCATTATATTTCAAACTAGGCCTATTGGCACTTCAAAAATTCTCAACAACATCACATTCTCTTTATCTTCAAATTTCATGTGAGTTACACGTTACGACATCATTTAAATCTCATTCCAACCCAAAGATTCACATCTTTATCAGTAGGGCCAACTCAAATTACAAATCATATTTCAATCCCCAAAATCAAATTTGCATAACAATCATCTCAGTTAAACACATGTAACCCCAAACAATTGAATTCAAATCACATTCGCTTATAATTCAAGCAAAACAATCATCACCATACCACATTAGCTTCCAAATTTTTCCTTGCGAAAATCTTCTTCATGAAATTTTCCTTTCATCAATTTATACAAACCACACTACAATAGTCATACCAGATACAAGGAAATCCATTTTAATTCCGATAATCAATTCAAGTCACCAAATCAATCTTATATCATTAATGTACATATTCACTCCAAAAGGATTCCTTCAAAATTTTAAATAATTCTCTTATGATCAAGTAGACTATCGAAAAAATATCCAAAGGTTTTAGATTTAATTAGCAATTTCCTTTAGTTCTGATTTGGTCCACAGTCTTTATAAGTATAGTACCACTAGCTTCTGTCCTTAGTGCATTTGTTTCCAAGTATCACCGATGTTATACTTCCTTAATTCAGTAAATCATATATATTAGTTAGTCTACAACACCAAGTGTCTCATAATGTTAAGTTCAATCGACATAAACGCATACATTACTTATTTATACCTCATAAATTATTAGTATTATTATTACTGTTATTCCATTATTACTGTTTAATCATTATAATTCTTATTTTATGTTCATATATACTTTAATTAATTTTTAATTATATATTACAGTATATATATTTTTTAATATAATTACTGCCCTAATAGCTTTCACTTCAAAACCATTAATTTCTTATTATTATCTTTTTACTTTTATTTTTATTATACGAGGTCCTTAAACTTTAGCCTGGCTATACATCCTACATTATTAGGAGTTTAATTCTTACCTTATCTAAATTACACTTACCACATATTAAACTCTCACTGTATTAAATTTCCTGGGTCATAATTAATTATCCCTTAATTGCATACACTACACTTTTATAACTCTGTTGACTATTCAATTTAATTACCCAACTTTTATCATTTTTTGCCACACACTCTTTTATACCCATGGCATGTCCTTTTACATTCTCATTAAAAATTCATAAAATCTTCTTACTACTTGCAAATACTTTTTATTTAATATTTGCAAATCTTTTCTATCTTAGAAATGATTACTCTTAACTCTTGATTGTTTCATTTAGAAGTTATTTCACATAAGCATTAACGAAAGAAAACATGAAACCACAAATTTTTCCCATAGTCATAAAAATCTCAAAAAAACATAGAAATATTTTTATAAATTTCCTGATACATCACTATTTCCTATTTTTTTTTATCAATCTTTACTTAACAATTAATTGTTAAGTATAAACCTCTTATAATACTAAACTATTCCTTATTTAAATCATACTAATTTACACTCCTCACGTTTCTGTAATTGGCTCTTTTCTTAATGTCATACAATAACAGACTTAGATCCTTTCTTGGCTCATCTGAAGTATTGGTAGAACATCAATTTCAATAAAATTGGACAATTTTATCCCTTAATTCCCATTATCATTCATCAATTCACTTAACTTGTCAGGTCCACTATTTATATTAGCATATTTTATCTTGATTTCTCAATCTAAGTTATTTTTCTTCTGCTCAGACATAGAATCTCTCGCTTAAAACAATAGTCCTTATTTATTACTGACATAAACATCTAGGATGCAACCCATTAGGTTTAAACATAAAAGGCTAAATCTCGTTGCATTTAATTCATAATCGGTCCTATTAAACATTTAGACCACACTGTCACAATCCACACAATCTTCATCATCATTTATAGAAAGCAATTTATCTTCTTACTAAGAATCCACATTACTTTTTCTTATAAACCACCATAATTTATATTATTCCCTGTATCTTATACACTTGAAAAGAACTAGCTCATGAATAACACAATACACTTCACTCACAAGCAAAGGCAATTACTTCTCATAACTAAAAATCACTTAATATTAATTATTCCACCAACATTATTTCTTACGAAAAATACTCATCATTAATTATTTATTGCAATCACACCAAAAATCATTTATTTATCGTATTTTTTTTTTAAACCCTATAAATATTCATTTATGTAATCACACCAATTAATATATATATCACATTCAGAAGATTACCTCAATAGTCATAATAAAAATTTGCAACCAACCAACATCAGCGTAAACTTTATCCAAATCAATACTTCTTAATTAATTACATTCCTAATGTCCCTTAAATCTCTGAATCATCTAGTTCTCTTATTAATTAACACTAACAACGCATTCTCAACATATAGTTTCCGCAGGCATACATATACTCACATTGTGGTATTTTTATTGGCATTGCTAGTCCACATCCAACACCATGAAATACACTACCATACTTTTATCGTTTAACTTCAAACCTATTTTAACCAATATATTCACTTAACTTCTTACATAAATTAATATTTACTATATAAATGTTATGTATTTCATAGAAAAATTTTTTTTTTTAAATTTTTAACTTAAGGACACAGTTTCCATTTAGAAGAGTACACTTGGTTGATCAGGCCAACTGCACTTCCTTCTAATTTCTTCCTGCGCTTTCAAAGCTTTGAACTAAACTGTTAAATATGATTATCTTTCCCCATTTAATTTATGTATTTTATTATTATTATTAATTTATTTTATTTATGCATTTTGTAAACCGCCCTTAGTGCAGAGTGCGTCAACCTGCACCAAAGACCGTTTTCTATTAGTGTCTCTCCTTTGTGGTTACGGGCCCCAGATCCCAACGGTAAGGAGTTTTATATTCAATTTCCTATGTTCCGCCAATGATTCCTAAGGGCCCAACTTAATGCTCTGATACCACTTTGTTCACGAACCCAATTTCCATGGACACGGACCGGCACTAGGGACCTGGGTGGCGCTTTAAGGCCCCCGAAGCCCGTAGTAAAGCCTATATTATGCAAAACCCTCATTCCACAATCATAACTGTGGATTTACAGGCCCAACAATTTATTTCAAATTTATGTATCACTAATACAGTCATTTACAACCCACTAGAATACCAATTGCGGAACCTCTACCTGTACATTTTATATCATCATTTGTTTTTCGTTTACAGTCTTTCATACTACTTATGTTCTCAACTTCCATAGGATTTCTTCTTCTATTACTGGAAAAAAACTAGGTAGGACCAGAGTGAGCGCCCAAAATCAATGGAGATAGGGGTGTAGAGTAGACCCTCTCACCGCCACACAATCATACAGATGCTTAAAAATATTTTTAATTGTTCATCGATTAAATTTATGCATCATGCAGTGTCACACAAATGGCAATACCAACAGCAACCACCAATTATTATCACATTTCATATAATCACATCACGGTGGAAATTAGTCAGTGGCACCACCTAAAAACCCCAACGAGCCGTCCTCACCATATGGCTCGCCCTCTCATACATGTGCACCAGGGAAGCGATTCCCCCATACGGCCACTGCGTCTAATCCTCACTGACAGTCCTCTCATTGCTTTTCCATTCTCTCTTTTCTTTCCATACCAACAGGAGGCAACCCGGTTGGTCTCCATCCAATCTAGATCATCAAGTGCCTCACCAACAGGAGAGGCCACCCTGCGGGCTTACAATCAAATTTCTTAGATTATCAGCTGTGCCCCGCAACAACAAGAAGCATTCTGTTGGTTTTCCATACAATCCACCATCATCAGGGTGCAACCACGGGGGGCGCCGATCTTCCATTTTTCCCGGCCGACGGTCAAATATTCATATCATATTCAGCGATCCATTATAAACAGGACCGTCTCACAAACCCATGGTGGTCACTTCATCCCAATTCCACACAAAACAAGGCATCAGTATATTTTCATAGCACAAGTAATCAAACAACTTTCAAAATCAACAGATAGTACATAATAACTATTGGCAATTCAAACCAAAAATAATGCATTGCCAACAATTTAGCCTGCTTAATGATTGAATGCAAGCGGGATGATTACTAGTATCTAACACTACTCACAGTTCTTTATCGTCCTTCTAAGGAGACTGTTTTCTAGCAAAACATGCTTTCCAGCCGGTTTTTCCTCGCATTTTCGGAATTTTATAGGACCTTGTCTCCGGTAATAGTTTGCCGGAGTTGCTCGGAGGGCTAAGGACAGCGATCGCTTTTAACACCCTTTTGCGATTCGACTATCACTCGTTTCGAAATATTTCTGTGCTGTTGAAAGACGAAGTCAGAGAGAGAGAGAGAGAGAGAGACAGAGAGACAGAGAGACAGGGACGTAGCTCCGAAGGGTGCAGCGCGGCGGCCGGTAGGAGGCCAGTGAACGTGGCTGGTGAACGGGAACAGAAAGGGGAGGCGGAGGTCTGTGGTCGGATGCTACGGGAAGGAGAGGGAGAGCGCTCTGGCGCCTGGAGAAGAAAAAGGAGGAGAAAGAAAAGAAAAAAGAAAGAAAGAAAAAAAAAAAAAAAAAAAAAAAAGAGAAGAAAGAAAGAAAAAAAAATCTGTGCCTTCTAGACCATTCCGGTTCGATTCGAACGTGGTTTGGTACTGAACTTAGTTTAAATTTGGGTCTCATTTTCTTTGGTTTTTCGCAGTTTTTCACTCGGGTTTTTAGATTATTCGTGTGGTTTTCGGACATATTAAATTAATTTTCGGATCCGGTTCGATTTATTTTGATTGTTTAGTTCAGGTCATAATAATAGTAATCATATTTATTTTAGGATGATTTAATTTTATATGTATTCTATATTCTTATAATAAATTAATAGCCAAAGTTCCATATTATTTCTCGAAATATTTTTAAAATGTTCTTAAATCAAAAGTTATCGATAATACATTTTGGGCTTGGGCCAATTATCACAGAATGGGCTTGCATTTGAATACTGTTATTTTCTATTTGTTAAAGGCCCACATGTGAAAATTTTCGATTTTTGATTTAAATTTTAAATTCAAAGTTTCGCAAAATAAAAAATTCGGGGTATTACAAACATTACAAATTTAATAATTTTTGCCAATGACTCTTGGTTAAATGGGAATTTTTTACCAGCTAGCAAGTACAGGTCATCGTGTATATATATTATATTCTGGACTTATTCTTGAAGGAGTTCTTTGTTACCCATGTAGCTTAAAATCCTATGTTCTTATTTTATTTATTTTCTATTTTGTATTGTTTCCTAATTAATTTTAGTTAAACTTCTATTTTTGATTTAGACTTTATATTAATTCTAATTGCTTTTAAGTTAAAGTAATCTTAATCGGTCTTGCTCACTTGTGTTGAGCAATTAAATTCTCAAATTCAGATACTTTTATTTTGATCATAAAAAATATAACTTTTTAAATTTATATTCTAAATTAAAAAATTAACTATTTTATCCTTTTTTTTAGTATGTAAATATTCCTCATAATTACGAGGTAATAGTACCTAAATTTATTTATGTAACAAAAAAAATTTGTATTTCTATTTCATCACAGCCCTCATCATTTTAGTACAAGTTTATTATTTTTATTTTTTGCTTAATTCACTAAAAAAGCTTGAAACTTTTTTTAGTTTTTTCAGCTTTGGCCAATACTTTTAATTTTATCAATATGTTAGGCTAAACATTTAGAATAACTAAATTAATGGGAAAGTAAATGGTTAAAAGAAAAATGAAAAATAAAGTAGATTCTCGCTCGGTTACAATGACAGCGGAACTAAAACTAGAATTTGGAAGCCATTACAAAGTGGAATTACACATTCATATGAATTAATTTATTGTGGCGGTTTGCATAGAATTCATATATCTTTTTAATATGATCTCATTTAATTGTAAGACCTGCATAATCTGTTTGATGCATTTATGATTGAAACAAATCTTGATAAAAACCCCATTTTTTCTTCTGGCGTGTAGCCCATGTCCTTGCCAAATTTGGTCATTGTACCATATCGTAAGTGTTGCTAAACAAGCTCCTCTTACGGTATCGCCCAGTAAATTTTCTGATTTGGTCTCCCCACATTTTGGCTTCTTTTTCCATCTCCTCTTATGCCCAAGGGTAATTTAAGGCTTCCATCAAAGAAAAATGTGCCAATCCACATATGCTTTTCATTTCAGAGTTTCCCAAACTGGATTAAACTCTCGTTGTATCCTATAATTGCCAATTGAGGTATACGAGGATGGAGAAACTTTGTCTGCGGTAATCAAATATAAAACCAGTTTATTTGCATTAAACATAAATGTTGCAGTTAAAATTGCTAATATGATATCAGGAGAGAAGCCAGAAATTTATATTGAGGAGGCAAAACTTTGAACATATTCAAATAAAAAAGGGGCAAAAAGGTTAAAGTTATAGCATAAAAAATGGCATAGGGAAGGGGGAAAACTTTATCCACCCGGTGTATAGGCTTCAATCAAGGAACAAGTTTTAATATGTAACGAGAATATTATGACCATTCATTGCGGTTGAAAAGAAACATAAACAGTAATAATATTTTTAAAACTTCTTCATTGATTGGTTTGGTGCCAGAGTTGCAAGCAATTCTATTATTCCCACTCAACGCAGGTTACATTGCTGGATTTTACATGGTGATGAGATATCTAAAAATGGAAAGTTAGGGAAGTAACCTGTATAGAAGAACTGGAGCAGCAGCCTGTATATATTCCTGGAAAACTGAAGACTTCGAAAATAGTTTTAAGTTTTTCATTAGTAGCCCTTGAATCTGCTGCGCATAAATCACGAACATTCTATCTTAATGGCTTATGCTTCTCCATCAATAATCCAGACCCTTCACTACAGAAACTAAAGTTTTTTTCGCGAATTCTTAATGATAATGCTTTCCCTCTTCTAATTCTATCGAAGAATTTCTCAGGGCCAATATTGCAATTTTGACAAGCAGGCACAAATCTTCATCGCAAGCTCCATATTGGGGTAACATTCCATATTTCTTCAATGGGAAATTCATCTTTCAGCATAATTCTCCCATGAATTTTTGAAATTCCCATCTCCTAAAATTATTATATATTGGAATCACAAACATATTCGCGATCACAATAATTCATAGTTTCAAAAAAATTGAAGTGTTGAACGAATACATCATTATATATATGAAATAAAGTTACCAGCAGGTTGAAAGCAAAGTGGCCAAGAGGGCTAATCGAAATGTTTCACCAGGCTTTATGAACTAACAGGTTTTCTGGAGAAACGATTAGCATACAGAAAACCGAGACAAAAAAGTCCACTGAAAAGGCTACTATATATATGAAATAAAAGTTACCAGAGGTGAAAGCAAAGTGGCCAAGAGGGCTAATCGAAATGTTTCACCAGGCTTATGAACTAACAGTTCTGAGAAACGATTAGCATACAGAAAACCGAGCAAAAGTCCACTGAAAAAGGTACTAGGCAGAAACCAATGTGCAGTCCTTTGAACTACTGTGCAAGGGTACTTGACTCCTAAAACATTCCAATTAATACAATCTCAGGTAAAATTAGATACGAATTTGCTAAGCTTTATTTATTTATATTTTTTTCTTACCATTTGTGCTGGCACATTCTGCTGCTATATCAACTGCAGATTTATGGGAACCTATTACTGCAACTTTTTTTCCTTCAACAAAATTTGCAACAGTCGCATTATCTAAAGCAGAGAAGTCCATTGAATGCTTCACCTTGCCTTTAAATACTTCAGGCCCTTTATTTGGAGGGAACTCAGGAATATTTGGGTAGCCACTAAATCGTCCAATGCAAAGGATCAAAAACTCAAAATGGTACTCCTGCCCATTATAATTCGCCAATTTTTTTAAAAATCATTATTCTAAATAATTAACTTTTTTTTTTTACCTATAATTTTAGATTTCT
Organism: Jatropha curcas; assembly: GCF_014843425.1. The sequence continues at coordinate 82,422 of NW_023591192.1, read as the reverse complement.
AATCATACCTCAAGTCTGCAGTTGTTGGTTTCTTGAACTTTGATGTGCCACTTCCCTTTAGACCCAAAAGCTTTACCATTTCCACCCCATAAATCCCAAGATTCCATTTCTTGAAAAGATTCTCCAACATAATCTATTCCAATAACCTTGGAATTGAACTTTATGCAAGGCAAGATTTTGAAAAAATCAGCATAAGCTTCAAGATACTCAATAACTTGGATGTGATTTGGATGCAAATCTTTTACAGTAGACGGCCATGGAAAATCAGAGAACTGGTAACCTTCTCTAATATTTTGTAGTCTAGTTGATTCCATAGTTTTTGCCCAAACTCCTCCAATTCTTGCTTCTTCTTCAAACACAGTTGGCTTGAATCCTTTGTTGAGAATGTATTTACAGGCAAGAAGACCACTGAGTCCTGCTCCGATTATCGCCACCCGTTTTTCCATTTTTGACTGTAAGAAACTCAAAATCTATAGATTTGCATTATTTTGGCTGTCAGTAGTATTTCTCATTTTGCATTTTTATATTTGTCTATAGGTGTTTGTCTGAGTAAGCGAAGTACAAATATGCTTGACTAGATATGCATTTTAGTTGTTTAAATCCAAATTTGGTGGGTGATTATATTGATTTCTAAGTTTTGGCCATTGACTATTGTTTTTGGTTAAATGGAATTTTTGTCAGCAAGCAAGTATAGGTCATTGTCATATATAAACTATTCTTTTCCAGCATGCACTGTTTGTCCAACATGCTAGCTATTTCACTGCATCTACAAATACAGTGTTTGAATTAACTTTTAGATATTAAAATAGTATTTTATAAAAAATTAACTCATATAAAGTTTAATTTTTAACCTTTTGTGAAAAAGCTATTTAAATAGCTATTACCTACTATAAACAAATAATCTTATCGAATAAACCCTTTATATTACTTCCTAATTGCATTTAGGTTAAGTAATTTTGATTGATCATCCAAAGAATGAGAGTTCTCAGCCCGGTGCCCTATCGACCATAAGAATTAACTATTTTAAACTAAAAATATTATAAATCAGGTAATTACTTATAAACTAAAAATTAACTATTTTATCTTCTTTTTTGAGTATTTAATAACCTCTTAATAACAAGAATAGTCTTAAATTCATTTATTTAACAAAAACATATATTTCTATTCCATCCTAGCCTCACTGATTTTAGTACAAGTTTATGATTTATTTTTCCATGAGTATCTTTTTATTCACTAGTCATTAGGTAAGGAAATTAATTATATACTTTTCACTAATTACTGAACACCTATTCCTGTTTTTATGACAAGTGGATAAATATTTTTTAGCTAGTCACTTTATAAGCTGAATTCAATCTTTATATTATGATCCAAGTTCATTTTTGTTTCCTTGTTCTTAACTTAGTTCCAAATACCTAAATCTTCCATTAAATTATAAAAAATAAATTAAAACGCATAAAATCTTAAAAATTTGAGAATAATTAACTAAAATTGCTTATCCATGTTGAAGCCATGCTACAGAAATCAATCAATTGAAAACAAAGATTTAGCTCCTCTAATTCAAATCTGAAAATCTCTAAATTTTTATTATGAAACTAATGGTGGAGATGTAATGTCTTGATGGGTTGGAAATGTATAAATGGTGTACTCTTGGACCTTTCGGCCCAGGATCAGGCCTAGGCCCATTGTATTATGCAAGCTGATATCCAAAAACACCCAACAACAGGATATAATAAGCATTTTAAAACCAGGCCACAAAAGAGTTGCAGATAAAATAGATGAAGCAGAAAGAAGTAACAAGATGAGACCTTTTACATAGTTACGTTTCATGGCTGCCATTATCAAACCTTTGTTTCCGCATTTCCCTTCTCCAAAACAAACTACAATCTCTACCTCTCCAATTCCATGGATTTCTTGCAAACCTTTCTCAGATTCAATGGCCAATTTGTCAGTTTCACGCTTCTTGGGTAGACAGCAAGGACAAGTTGCAGTCTCTGTTGCTTTCGATCCTTCAAGAAATTTTGACCTTTCGATTTTTGATGATGAAGATGGTAAGTGATAAAGTTAGTTCAGCTCATTTTTTATTTTCTTTTTTCGCTGCACTTGTTGAATTAATTATCCTTAATTGACAGATTCAAGTAAAGTTGCACCTCCAATGCCTCCAACTGAGGGTAGATTTGATGTTGCTATTGACGATGATATCATCCACCGTCTTGATTTATCTCCGTTTCAAACTGCTACAGGAATTACTTGCCCTTTGTCAGGTAACCAAAATTATAATAATTCTATGCCTGTTAGTATAAACTGATCCATTTATAAAAAATTGTGTCAATGAAATGTTTAATTTTATGAAATTTGGCAGAATTTTATAAACAATTATACAATGCATACCCCTGATAAGGTATTTTCATGGTAAATTTGCTGTAGTTGAGCCTAAAGAGTTTTTAGAAAGAACAATTGGATTTAGTATTAATTACACAAGAGAAGATCCTCTTGATCCTCGAGAACTATCAGAATTTCCTGATATAAGACTCTGGTTTGTAAGACTTGATGCTACTTATCCATGGCTACCTGTGTTGTTGGATTGGAGAGCTGGAGAGCTTGCTCGTTATGCAGCCATGTTAGTCCCTCATCAGGTAACACACTAATAAATTTAAAATGATAGCACTTCTGATGACAAAAGAACTTCATGTTGAAAATATTTATTAAAGTTTGTTTTTAAGGTAAATTTCACATATTCTGGTTATAAAACTATAAAATAGTTAAATAGATATGTAGTTTTTCGGGGAAAAAAAAAAAAAACAGTTTCAACCCTAATGTCAAACAGACACTTATGAAATTGTGTATTTTGCAGATGAACATGAAAATGGGAGTTGTTTTTAATCCAGAAGCACTGGAATTGTTTATTATGAATAAAGTGTTCATTGTGTATTCTTGGTTGAAGCAGCATAATGTTCCAAAGCCTAGACTGAAAACAAGTGATATGGCTAGGATGCTTGGATTTGGAGTAGGAGATGAACTTTTTGACTTGATTGATCAAACCCCACCTTCTTCTTCATAAAAGAAACGAAAAATTGCAACCAGAAGTATATATTCTTTGTACTTTTAGCAGCAAAATTATGTAAAAATTTTTTTGCAGTGAATTATCAACAACACTAATAAATTATGCAATTGAGACACAACTATTGATCAGATGATGAAATTGGAATCCTTATATGATTAATGAATTAATTCTGATTAATGAAGCTTAATTTTAAGTTCTAAAACAAACATAGAACTAATCCATTTTTGATATCCATGTTTGTTTTCTGCTAATAATGTCAAACAGAGAGTGCAGATTTTTCCCCCTGTTCTCAAATAATATTAGAAATAGGAAGCAATCAGGTTGTGTTAGCTTAAGCCCACAACTTCAATAGGAAGCCCAGTCCACCATTCAAAAATTTTACCATTAATATAAATTGTTGTTTTGTTGGTTTAATAATATACACTTGAAACTATAAAATATTATAAAAAAAATTTATCATTAATATAAAATATTATATTTAAAGTAACATTTCCTTATCATTTCTCATCTTATAATCCATCAAAAACTTAACTTTTTATACTTTTAGTATGTGAATTTTTCAAATAATACATTTAGACGGTCACACTTAATCGGTCGGTCGCTTTTAAAAGTAAAAGTTAATTACGGTAGCTTTTAAAAGTAAAAGTTAATTATTTAGAATAGATTAAACGAATGTTGTGATATCTAATCTTCACTCAGTGAAATTGACATGTTAGAATTGAAGTTCATAGAATGGCCTTATAATAATCAAAAATTATAAATGGATAAGTGAGAGTACAAATGGGTTAGGTTAGGAGGTTTATAAGTCAAATGTGATTGTGGAATATGTTTGCAAAGCATAGGTTTTTTCATGGGAACAAATCATTTTGTGATTGGAAATAGAGTTAAAAAATAATTCTTTGCACTTTTAAAAAGTTGAAGAATGATTACACACTAAAGTAATTAATTTTTCCTATTCATAGTTTAAGATATTATATTTTTCTAGGTTAAAGTGATCTTCAAATATTCTTGATTAGAAAGTGTCAACTCCATCTCCTAATTCAATCTTTTTATTAACTGGGGGCATGTTGACTTATGGATTATGTGTGTTTTTTTTATATATATGGTGTCTTAATTGCTTTCCTTAATCATAATTTATGTTTAATTTTAAAAAATATTCTAATTTTCAATACATTAAAATTGAAAAAAAATACAATCATGAATTGTTTGCATCATCATCTTCATATTGTTTGCATTCAGAAATACAATCATGATCACCAAAAATACCACAAGTGATAAATAATAGTTGCATATGCACTGATTGATAGCAATAGATGAACAACATTTCACCAGCCGTATACCCAGGTAGCTAAAATTGCCATTCAACTATACATGTCCAAAATTATTCCAAAAGTAAAAAAAAACTGTAAATTGATCAATTTTCCAAAATTCAAAATTATTCCAAGCTCTACCTATTCATGCATGGACCACCTCCCTCCTTTAAATTCAAAAAAATTCACCAGGAACCAAACCTTATAGTCTGGCCTAATTAACATGTATGGCTCGTAACTTTCTCTCTGGTGTCTAATCAAATGGGTCAATTTCCATATGGTCGGTGAATTGAATGGCAAGGTTGCCGGACCATTATGGCTAAAAAGCCCTCAAAGAGTAGCAAAGTCGAAGGGGTGGCCACCACCGAAGGACTCAAGCCCATGTGATGATGTATGCCAAGACATGTGAGGTATGGTATAAGAGACCTAAGAATGGAGCAAGAAAGGGATATATATTGGTGGAGACCACACCTTGTTATTATTTTCTTGTCTTGATAATTCATCTGAAATGCAAGATTTTTAATATTGCAATTGGTTTTATTATCTGAAAAGATGGGTTTGTGATCTTTCCGTTGACAATATCTTGTTCTTGTTTTCACAGTGGCTTTTGTTGGGAACTGTAGCTGTTCAGTTCTTATTTTAGGGTTTTCTTCCAAGTTGCAGAAACAAACAGGCAGATTGATTTTTGTGGGGACCTTGAAATAAGTTCATATGCTCTGGTTTTTAATTTCTTCCAAGTTTCAAATGAAGATGCATAACCCCATGTTTATATTCAGCAATCAAGTAGTTTACAAAACTTTTGACTTTGAAATCAAACTGCAATCAAAGCCTACTTGATAAAAAAGAAAGAAGGAAAGAAAGAAAACAAAACAAAAATAGTTCTTAAAATAAAGTAAAAACAAAGATACATGGTGATATTTTTTATTATTAATATTGAGAATTATTAAATTGAAGAATTCTCTCTGTTTTTTTTTTTAATATGTAGTCTAAGAATTTGATAACCACAATCAAAAAAATATTGGTCATTCATATACCAGATTTAGACAAATATTTTTAAAAAGATCACCCCATCTCTAGTTCTATGAAAATTGCGAGTTTAGACGACGGGCAAAAGGGTAAGAGTAATTTAAAAAAAAAAAAAAACTATAATATGATAAATAAATATACATTATTCTTTGTTTATTCTAAAAAGGAAAAAGGGCCCTGAAACCTTTTGCATTTGATTCTTTGTCATAATAATATGATGTTAGTCAACGTTTTCTTTTTAGACTATGATATTGGTCAACTTTGGTTTAATTTGATTCATGATATATATAATTCAAATACAATAAAAGGCCAAGATTAATTATGATTCATGAATTTTAAATATTAATGAGACATTAAATAAAAAAAAATATCAGGAAATTAATTCTGCGGTACACATAAATGAAAGGAAGAGATTTCGATATATGGGAATGATGATACGAGCGTGTCCTTCGCATAGAGAGAGGTTTGGAATCAATGTGACAATTTTCCAGGGCTATTGCGGTACAACTTACACTGATTTTCAACGTTTCTTTTGACATTAGACACCCAATTCCAATTCAGCTTCCACATACCTCCAACCCTATTTAGTACTTGTCAACAATGTCTGCATTTTTCCAAAATTTCATAATTTATCTGCGACATATATCTATGAAGTTCAGCTTCGATCCTGAGTGTAATCCACCATAATTATATAACTGACTTCTCAACCAAAACTCTAATAAATACTATAAAATTGTATGATTATGATTTTTAAAAGTGTTGAAATACTATAATAGTTAAAAAACTTGAAAGCTGAAACTACAAAACCCAAATAAAGGGAAAAGGGACTGAGATTGGATTGGTTAGGTGCTAACAGACATAAACATCATAAAACATGTAATCTTACATCAAAATTTAGGGGCTGCTCAGTGTAAGTGGTCCACCTTGCTTCAAATAAGTCCGAGAAACATGTGCTATCCCTTTGTCGGCCGATTCTTCATTATTTATTCATTAATTTTCTTGCTCTCTTTTTGGTGCCTTCATTTATTTCCAATATTATTATTGCATTAAAATGATTATTATTAAAAAATTAATAATTATAAAGATAGGGATAAAGTACATTCTACTGATTGAATAAAAGGTTCTTGAACTTTATATACATTAAATGAAGAGACACACAAAATTTGATCGTTTATACATACACATTCTATTTACTCATAGAATTCGTGTTATCTGAATGATGATCATGACTTCTCTCTTCTTAACAATCCATACATCCTTAATATGAGAGGACCGAAAAGGATGCACCTCCGGTTATCATGCTCATAATAAATGTTGAGTAGCTAGGTATACACTTAAAGAGTGAAATCGATCACTAGTAAGCTCTGCAATGGCATGAGGACCTTCCATCAGAATTTTGAATTTCAAAATTTAATTCCTTTTGACAAAATAAGAATACTAAATTCATTCAGCATGCAATTGAGTAACCATATCAAATTTAATTTATTAAAACATAATTTGATAAAGGTATCTGTTACCTGAAAACAAGTGAATTTTTTTTTTTTATTGGAGATTTATTTAATATTCTTGTAATTCTCTTATCACCAGAAAACATTGGCAGATCCCACATATTGCTCAAGTCTCAAAGATTGACTAACTTAACAAGCAACAGAAATAAGTAGCTGTAGAGCAATGTTTTCAAAAAGTGACCTCATCTTAAATTGGTCCAGCTCATGAATAATTTTTACATCAATTTTTTTAAATTAAAAACTGTTAGCTTCTTCCTAGATTGTGGCAATTAATTTTGCAATTTGAGAAGTACTCCACTAAGTACATTGAGTATAATTAATTACAAACAGATACTTACAAAAGAATGTTTCCTAAAGTAGCATCATTATGTTTGTTTTTACATTTTCTGTTTTCATATTTCAACTCCTCGAACTAATACTTTATCTATTTAGAATAATAGAATGGAAAAGAAAGCTGTAGGTATAGTCTTTCTTTATACAACTTAATTAGACTTTAATTAAAAGAGAAGAAGTCCCCAAGAACAAGTTAATATAACACTAATTAAGTAAGGTTTATGAATTACGGGAGATCTTGTTGACAAATTAAGAATATATTGCATTATATTTTGATTTCTCATAGACTTTGAATATGTAATACTCGGCAATTTCTTGTATCATTGGAAGAGCTCTGGCTATTACTGTCATCAGAAAACGATTAGTAGTTCTGTTTGATATCACCATGTCGATTAAATTGTTTATTATCAATTCCAACAAGGATAAAAAAATTTTTTGATTTGATATAATGTGCAAAAACTAAAGTATTATCATCATTCAATTTTGTCAAAAAAAATATTTAATTTCTATGTTTCACGTAATTTCTATGGAGATTTTGGAAAATTCTTATAACTTATTAGTTTCTCTAATTTTTTCTTTGAAACATAGATTCTCTAATTTTAATAACATTAAAAATTCTGAAATTTATAAGTTCAATTCTAATGGATATGTGAAAGAAAGGACTGTCTTTGGCGTAGGCTTAATTAGACACAGCAGCGAAAGGATTTGTGCTCAACATTAGAACTTGTTCTGTTCCTTATGCTGAAGTTTGGGCGGTTCATGAAGGTCTTAAGATAGCTTGGAATATGGGGATCAGAAGGCTTTTGGCTGAATGTGATAATATGGTGGTTTGTGAACATGATTTCATATAGGAATTCTCCTCAAAACGCGAGTAAGACCTCTAGTTATTTCCATAAAGGAGATGCTTTCAAGAAGTTGGAGCTTGCAGCATTTCGCATGTGTATCGCGAATCAAATTTTTCAGTTGATCATCTTGCAGATAAAGCTCACCAATTCCCGCCGGGGACTCATGTCCTTGACAGTTCTCCTTCGAAAATGGATAGTGGTTATTTCATGACATAAATGATGTTTTTTATTCTAAAATTTCTTATATTTCTTATGTTCCTTAAAAGTGGTTCTTAAGACTCGATCATATTCAGAGATCGAACTTATATTTTCACATTTATAAATATTAATTAAGGTCACCTACTATCCTAATCAAAACTTTTTTTATTCCACGCATTAATACATTTATCTTGTTTAAATTTATCTTCTAGTTTTACTTTTGATATATATAGGTCTACCATACAACTCTCAAAATAACTGTAGCTCGTGAAATAAATGAGTCGACCTAAAATTGGCAGTGTTCTCGACAGGGTAGCCCCCCAAGTGTTTTGTTGCTGGGCAGAGGCGGCAGCACACCTCGTGCCTTGTCAACCGGCGGTGGCAACGTGGCCAAGTCTATTTTGCCACGTTATATTATTGCAGAACCTTAGATGTGGACGCCCACATGGAACGAGCCCCCAATCGCGACAAACCAGACTATTATGTGTATCAGCTAGCTGAACCGAATGGTGATACGCGACGCAGAAACGGGTGACTTTCACCGTTGTCTGTCACGCGTCATATTTACTCTTCTTGTTCCCTCCGCGACACGTGGGCCACGGTCCACCTTGTCTCTCTATCAACTGCTGATGTGGCGGTATCCTATTCTTTCTCCTCATTGAATGCCACAACTGCTACCCGCACTTTTTATGTTTTCCTGTTATTTTATCAAATCTTCTCGTATGTGTGATTTATTCAGTTGTCATGGACTAGGACAAAAATGATCTCTCTCCTCACTCATTACCCTCTTCTACTTTCAAAGGATTTCATTATATAAAACTTCTCAATTTATTGACTAACCTGTTATTTATTTTATATAATAGTACAACGTTAATTTTATCAAATTCAATCAGTTATTATTTAATTGAGTGAGGAATTTTGAATTGAATTTCTCCATCTATTATAAATGTTAGGGAAATTAATTTTTTTTAGAAATGTTAGGGAAAATAAATTAAAGAAAATGCTAGATCATAATTATATATTTGAGCACGATTACCATTTTTTATTGTTGACTATATGTAGAGTACTGTGTTTATGAATAATCACTACTATTATGTTTATGCTCATTAAATAAGGCTTCGTAATCTATACATAAATCTCTGTACCTACCATTTGCATCAAAGGATATTTTATCGAAAGATTTAAGTTATTTGCTTAAAAAAGAAAAATTGAGTACATGATAAGATCAATTCAAAAGTACTTTTTTTTTTTTAATTTTTAGTAGTATGAGTCATACTAGAATATATATCAATGAATTTTTGAAAAGGATGCTTCATCCCCCCCTAAGCTCTTGAAATGCTCCCCTAATGCATAATAAAATCATGAAATTATGTGTAATTCTATAATCCATTTTAATTTATAAATATTTGAAGTATTTTTTTTTAATTAGAATTAAGCTGGATATAAACAAATTGTATCATATTTGTATTTTATAATTTCCAATTCTAATATCATTTACATGGAATGCAAGAACCCTAAAGGCCATTTATTTATTTTCCAAATTTTCTAAAATTAAATTTAAAAAAAAAAAGCTTTGGATCACCGGCACTTGAAAATCCAAGACACAAAGCTATACAAGATTAGATTTATCAAGAGTCCCATCGCTCTTTTACAATCTGCCATACCACAGGTCAAGTTGACTTACTATATATATCATAAATAAAATATAGCATACATTAATAATGTTATATCAATCTGATTTTGATTAATCACTCAAAGAAGAAAAACCCTGTATATAATTTATATAGCCATATGATCTGCTTCATCCTGTTAGCTAAAAATGGCAGAGCTGACGAGCCAAGAGAGGAGACATGCATTTGATGGTGATGTCGCAAAAGATATATAATTTATCAATAGTCTAATCTGAAAATAAAACCTAAAAATTAATCTCTTGCTTAAAATAAAAAATGAGACAATTTGGACACAACTCTACCTCTAAAAGAAAGAAAAAGAAAATTAATGGGTAGTAGCCTTCTTTTTTGAAAATTCATATATGGGTTCGTAGGCTTTTTTTTTTTTTTTTTTTTTTTTTGTGATGTCGCAAAAAGATAATATAATTAATCAATAGTCCCCTAATCTGAAATAAAACCTAAAAATTAATCCTTGCTTAAAATAAAAAAATGAAGACAATTTGGACACAACTCTAACCTCTAAAAGAAAAAGAAAAAGAAAATTAATGGTAGTAGCCCTTCTTTTTTGAAAATTCATATATGGGTTCGTAGGCTTTTTTTTTTTTTTTTTTTTTTTTTTTTTTTTCCATTTTTAATGTACCCAATAAACTCATAAGTCATAGAAAGAGACCCGGAAGTCTTTCTTCTTCCATAACTGAACAATAAGAGTGCCCTAATGAATCAATGATTAGTCATTTCCTTAGACAATATGTAGCAGCATCACTTTACAGTAGAAAGACAAAGGAAAAACATAAGAAAGTGGAAGAAAAATCCTCCCCTTCTTAAAGTTTTCATGTTGGAGAGAAAACTCATTATGTGGGTCCCAAGTCCATGTATATTTAAGCAGTGTATTCCCCATATGCTACCATATTCAATACACAAGCTTTAATTATTTTCAGATTCAAGATTTTAAAAGAAAGAGAGAGAGAGAGAGAGATAGACCTACATACTGTACCTGATATTTGGTGTACTATTAAAACTTCTACTGCTATTCCTGTCTTTACCAATCTTTCTCCTCTCCTCTTCTCTAAATCTTTTCTCCAAATGAGGCCTTCTTTAGTTGTTTCTCTTCTTCTTTTGTCCTTTCTTCTTCATGAGGCTAAAGGTATATATATATTTATATATACATGATTGCTAAACTTATTTATCTTATGAACTTGCAAAATTTATAAATCTTTCTAACATGTTTTATTCTTTTGCTGTAGCAATTCGCTTGGAAAAGGAATTTATGCAAGTGGCGGAAAGGAATTTATGCAAGTGGGCGCAGCAAAAGAATTCATGTGAGTGTTTATGCTTCTGTTTTTCCTTTATATAAATATAAATATCTTTTTTTTCCCAAATTTTTGATTGTCGGAAATTAAATGAATATTCTTGATTTAATGCAGAAGGAGAAGGAAGAGACTTCATTAACAAGAAAGAAGTAACAAAAAATGGTGGTTTTGGATGATGTTATTCTCCTGCAAAGAAGGACAATGCACAGGTACCTTGAAGAAGAGTTACTAAAAGTATCCAAGAAATCATCCCTCATTGGTTACCAAGAGTTCATGAAGAATTATTATGTGAACCTAAGGCTTCATACACCTAAGCACCATTAATTAGCTTTTTCCTTACTTTACCCTAGCTAGAATGGTTTAATTATTAATTGATCACTTGGTAGTTCGTTTTTTTTTAGCTAGTTCTCTGACAATAGGAAGCTGGCAGTTTGCAGTTGGGTTTTAGAAGAAATTAAAACCCATGACCATGTACTGAAACTCAAAAGCAAGAATTTTCCCCAGAGAAACTGATGAGAACTAACCGAATTCTTTAATCATTAGTAAAATTTTCTTGAGGAAAATAAAAATAAAAAATCAATTTATTAAAGAAATTCAAATATTAATTTCTTGCATTTTCTAAATTGATCTTGATATTTATTGTTTGCAGGAGGAAATGAGCAGTAGAAAACTTGCTACTGTGGACCAACATCTACTATTTTCACCAACCGAACCACCACCACCATAAGGTTGGCTACTAAAATTAACTAATATAAGTAATAATTTCTATTTTTTTTATTATTTTAAAAAAAAAAAAAAAAAAAAAAAGAAAAGTTAAATTTCTTTAATTAGGTTAGGAGAGGTAGCAGAAGAGTACTTGGAGGTGGCTACTCATCTGCTACCTTTTTTATGTCAAAAGCTCCAGCTTAATTATCTGGTTATTGTACAGAAAGAGGAAAATGGAGGGAATAAAGCAGATAGTACAACCATAACAATACCAAAGGGATCAAGATCAGGAAATGGAGAAGTAGGTGGGGAACATAGAAGTAGGTGGGGAACATGAGAAGTTCACCATTAATTCATCTTCGCCAACTTCTGAGCAACAGAAGATGACCCACGAGGATAACTATGTGGACATTATGGTTTATTCTCCAGCAAAAAGAAAGCCTCCCATACATAACTAATTAATTAAATAAAAATATGTACTCTTCAGCTCTAGAGAGAGAAGAAGAAAAGAAAAGGGAAGTTTTAGGATAATAAAAAAACACTGATAAAAAGTTGAACAGCATTACAGAAATGCTGCAGTTTTTTAGGGCTAGGAATGATTTTTGTACATTATATATATTCCATTAGCGAATTTATTTTAATATACTATGATTTTGATTATTGAGTTATGAACACTTCAATTCCATGGGAGCTTACCACTAGGCTTCTATATAGAACACTATATAAGTATATTTGTACAGAGAATCCTTATTAAATTAAATGATAATGGTTAATTATGTTATTGAAAAAGCTAATAGCATGTATTAATATAGGGGAACCTCACATTGGATGACTGCAAGAGTGATGAGGTGTGCATATATGAACTATGGTTGAACAAACTTTAAAATATTACGAGGCCTTCTCCGTCGAATTGTAAGGTCTTGCTCGGAAAAAAAAAAAAAGAAAAAAAAAAAAAAAAAAAAAAAAAAAAAAAAAAGCGAGGGTAATTTTTAGAAAAAAAAAAAAAAAAAAAAAAAAAAAAAAAAAAAAAAAAAAAAAAAAAAGCGAAGGGTATTTGAGAAAAAGAAAATGGCAATTGGATATACAAGTCTGAGTCCAATGAAGAGGATTAGGCCATTGTGCTAAATGAAATGAAGTGATAATCTGAAACGTTTTTTCTCTGTGTTTTGGGCTGGGTCTACCAGGTTTCAGTTATTGAATGCACTGTATGAGTAGTTACAGCTACATGTGGGGATCACGTGTTGTCTCTCGATCTCAGGTCATGTACACAATGGCCCAAGACAGCCCAGATTGCTGTGAACCGCGTCTCGGTCTGGATGTACAAATGGCCCAAGACAGCCCAGATTGCGGTGAGCCATGGATTGGAAAATGAGCTCAGAAAATGTTCTCTTGATGACCCAAATTCAGTATGGCCTTACAAATAGTCTGGCAAGGAAGTAGTTTCCTTAACTTTCCATTTTTCGATTTTAAATCTTCTTTATGTGCATTGGACATGACGTAATTGTTAGGATATAATAGTAATTAGATAAGGTGTTAGCTCATATAAATAGGCTATTAAATAGATATCATTGTAATTTTTGACAAATCAATATATCCTTATATTATTCTGTTTTCCTGTCTCTTTCTTTCTATTTTCTCCCTTCCCAATCACTCTGGTTAGGTTGTTTCCTAACACTATTATTGACTTTTGCCTTTAATTAAGATTAATTAATTATCTAAGTTCGGTGAATCTGCACTGAAAATAGTTAAACTTAGTAAATACTTACATTTGAAAATGAAGTGATTGTGGATCAATAATCGCATTGGAAGCCAACCAATTATGGTCTGGTTGGTTTCCTCACTTATGTGAGAAGTTTTGAGTTCGAGTCATCTCAACCATAAGAGTTGTTATCAATTTGGTGAGTTAAGAAAATAGTTATCCCAGATTGCATGTAGTATTATTTCAGCATATTAAATCTTCATGTGAAAATATATATTGAAAATATATAGTATTATATATACTATATATAATATATATTAATATATATATATATATATATATATATAAAGATAAAGATTTAACATATTAACTAATTTGGGATAAACGAAAAATGAGAGTGTTTATTATTTCATTATTTGTTGCTCATTTGTTCCACTTTAATAGTAATAAATATGATATTTTACCTTGTTCTGCTTTAAGTGCTCATTTAGGATTTAAAAGTATATTAATTTTTTTTTCAATTTTACCCATATTTATTAAGTTTTTTGTAACCAAATTAAAAAAAAGATCTTTTAATTTAAAAAAAAAAAAGTCAATTTAGATATTCTACTATATATCTTTAAAAAATCAATTTATTCTAATCATTTTCTTAACTCTGTGTGAAAAGACAACATTAATTTCTTTAGTGACTATGATGAATTTCATGTCCAATCAAAATTATTGTTATAAATTTATTGCAAACCTAATATTTTGGTCCTCCTCTTTGCCGTCTAATTCAAGCTAATTATTGTCAAAACTTCCATGAAGTCTTGCAATCCCGTCTTGCACGTTCTCCGTTCGTTGAATCAAAAATTATATTATCAAGATCTTAATTTCAAAAACAAAAATATTTGTAAAATTAGTTAGATAAACGTGAATATATATATATATATATTAAAATTAGAATTTTTAATTGAATTCAAATATTCCTAATCGAGTTCAAATGATTTCTTTTTATTTTTAATTGAATTCAAATATTCCTAATCGAGTTCAAATGATTTCTTTTTTTTTTTTTACATAAAAATATTAGAATTTCTAATTGAATTAATATCTGTGTTTTTTAAAATATTTATCCTTTGTTGTCATAATAATAAATTACTAAAGATATATTTGTGTCCATCTTATTATTTTCCTCTTCATTCCCATATTTACAAATACTGGTTTTTTTAATGACGTACATTGCACGTTGACAATGCTCATTATATTTTTATTTTTTATACTCTTTTAATTTTTTATATAAATAATGTGAAAGCATAAGTTTTTGTTTAAATTACAATAAATACAATTAGTTAATTTGTATTAAACTTTACCGTATAAGCGACTTGCAATGTTATTTTTTACGTACTTGATTCTATTTTTTTTTATAATGAAGTAATCTCAAAATAAAGTTTAATCCAATCATTCTATCTAATCATTCAGTCCCTAATTTATAAATACAAATTCTTAAAAATCTGATAGGTGCTCAGAAAAAAAATCAAGTTTTCACTCAATCTCCAAATCTTGCCCTCAATCCCAAATCAATATCTATATACAGCTATAATGAAAAATAATTTTTTTTACTGGTAGGTAAAAGAAAAGAAATGATAAGATGATCTGAATTAATAATGATAATCATTTTTGCTATAGTAATAGTATCACTTACCCAATGCATTAGAGAAAAGAATATAAAAATATACACACAAATTTTTGAAACCCAAAAAATGACTAAAAACAGAAATATATAATTCTAATTTTTTTTTCAATTTCATAAGCACTATTTTCTTTCAAGTCAAATATATTTAGGATATAAAAATAGCACTATTTCCTTTTCATCAAATGACTATTTTAGTTATATATAGAAGGAAAAGTATCTAAAAAGAAAAAAATAATAAAAAGTGCTTAATTAGAAGGTCCTATTCTTATTTATTGCAAAGGGAGAATATAAACTCTCTACAAATTAAAGTGATAATGGTTATATAATTAATACATGATAAGAAAAATGAAATTTATAAAATAAAAAATTTTATTTAGGAATTAAACTCTTTTAAGAATCAATCAGATACAGTAATATGATATATTAAAGAAATTATCAATTTCATATTTCAAATTAATAACTTGAATGCTATAAGTATTTTAATTAAAATTTGTTATTTTGATGGATCAGAATAAAAAAAAAAAATTACTCGAAAGTTCAATAATGAAAAGTACAATACAAAAAAAAAAAAAAAAAAAACCAAGTCAATAAATGAAAAGTACAATACAAATCATACTAGGATATAATATTAGTCGGTCAATGAGTTTATTCAAGTATTTTGTTTATCTATTATTCTAAATTGTAAATTTAAAACAAATAAATAAGTTAATTAAACAATAAAAAAAAGATTATAAAAACGTCCAATCAAATAATAAAATATAATTTTTCTTCTTAAACACAGGTATCTCGAGTCTACTAAGCAAGAACTAAATCATGCTCGCACCAGGTTGGCTCAAAAAAGAATAAAGTGCTTTGGGCAAGTATTTGCTCCATCCATGCGGATCAAACCCTCGACCTCACCTAAGGGAGAAGAGTGTCAAACCACTCATCTAAATATTCGTTGGTATAAAAATATAATTTTTGAATTGACTACGACTAAGGCTATTTTAGGATATTCTAAATTTCATTGAGGACGATATTGAAAAGTCCATTATTTCCCCCATATTCCAACATTTATATATAGTACTAGTCTTTTGTATGACATGTTGCACGTTGACTATACTTGTTATATACTCATTTTTTATCTATATATATATCATAAGTTTTGTTTAGATTAAAAATAAATACAAGTGATTAATTTGTATTATACTTTGCCGTACAAATTACTTGCAATGCTACTTATTATGTACTTAGTTCTATTTTTATATAATGAAGTGATCTTAGAATAAAGTTCAACTCAATTCTTACACATAATCCTTTAGTCCATAATTTATAAATTCAGATTTTTGAAACCCTAATAGGTGCTAAAAAAAAATCAAGTCATCAATCAATCCCCAACCTCCTGCTTTCAATCCCAAATTAATTTCTATATACAACTATAATGAAGAATAATAATAAATTATTTTTACTGCTAGGTTAAAAAAAAGAAATGAAAAGATGATATGAATTGATAATGAAAATCACTTTGACCACAATGACAATATTATTTACCCAGTGTATCAGACAAATGAATACATGCACATATATACATATTCTTGAAACCCAAAAAGTGACCAAAACAGAAATATATAGTTCTAGCTTTTTTTTCAGTTTCCTAAACATTATTTTTTTTTAAGTCAAACAGATTTAGGATATAAGAGAAAAAAATATCAAGAAAAAAATATCAAGAAAATTAAAAATCATCAATAGGCCATCTGTTTATTGCAAAGGAGATATACATCCCTTACTAAATTAAAATGATAGTAGTTACAAACTATTCAGTAACGAAAAAGAAAATAAAAAATTAATATTAAGAATAAAACTTTTTCAAAACTCACCTAACAAAAAAAAAATGTTTCAATGTATATAGGTATATAAATATATCAATAAAATATTATATATATTTTTTAAAATTAAAATTTCAATAGTAAAAATATTATATATATTTTTTAAAATTAAAATTTCAATTGGTTTTTAGCCATTCCATGTTTTAATTATGGTAAATTCTAATTTGAAAATTTATTTTTAAAAGAATATATTCAATCAGAATATGACAAACATTAAGAACAAAATATTAATAAAAATAAGTATACTTTTTCTTCTTTTTTATCTCTCTTCTTAAATAAAATTTATTATATTATATATATTCTATTTGAAAATTTATTTTTTAAAAATATATCCAAATCATATCATACAACATAACATAAAAGAAAAAAAAACATTACAAAAAGTAATATCCAATTAAATATTAATAAATAAAATATAAAAAAAACCTTATGTCTCATTATCAATATATATTCATTAAAATAAATTTAGTAAAATATAAAAAATTAAAATTTTGAAATACTTAAATTATATATAATGTATTTATTTAAAACATTATTTTTTTTCGATTCATTAGGAAGTGCCCTGAATGGCTTAAACAAATACTGCGGGCTACACAACAATCAAATTGGTAACTCACCTAACAAAAAAAAAAAGTTTCAAATGTAATATAAATTATAAATATTCAATAAAATATTTATTTTTTTTATTAAATTTCAACTGTTCTACCATCCAAATTTAATTATGTAAATTCTAATTTGAAAATTTACTTTTAAAAAAATTTATCCAATCAAAATCCTACAAAACATAAAAAAAAGCAAAAACATTAAAATAAAAATAACTATATTTTTTTCTTTTTTTTTATCTCCTCTCCTAATAAATATTATATTATATATATATATTCTATTTGAAAAATTTATTTTTTTAAAAAAATATCCCAATTATCATACAAACAAAAGAAAAAAAATATTTTCCTTTCTTTTTTTAATAATATATTTTCCTAAAAAAAAATTAAATATTAATATTTTCTTTCTTTTTTTATATATATTTTCCTAAAAAAAATTAAATATTTAATAAATAAAATATTAAAATTTTCAAACATCTCATTATCATATATGTATTTATTAAAAAATAAATTTAATAAAGACAAAACTTAAAGTTTTAAAATGCTTAATTATTTATATGTATTTATTTTAAAAATAATTTTTTTATTCATTAGGAGGCCTATTGAGCAGAAAGAATATTGTGGGCTACACAATAATCAAATTAGTGAAAACACTTGTGGTCGAAAAGATCAAACTTGAGACCTCTCACTCCTCACATAAGTGAGAAGATAATCAAGCCGCACATAATTGACTTAAAAAATAATTTTTATAAATTATACCCAATTAACTAATAAACTGTAATTTTTTAATTGACTGTCATTAATGGAACTTTAGAACATTTTAAATTTCATTTGGGTGATATAGAAAATGTCATTATTCCCCTATATTCTCACTTTTATATATAATATAGATAGATTATCGATTATACTTGAGAAATTTCACCTAAAAATCAATAATAATAATAAGATGATGATGATGATGACGACGACGACGACAATATAACACCAAATATTGAGAAAATTAAAATTCTTTGAATTGGTAAACTATTTTTATAAAAACCTTCTTTGAAAGCAACTCTAACGCGCTTTCAACAGTTTATTTTCCACAACATGGGTCAATGCACAGTTATTTTCCATATTTCTATATTATATATTTTTCTAATATGGGTCCTTCAAATTAATTTGCCGTGTCGCTATAAAAGACAAAAGCATCAAGAACATCTGATTCATTACACAAATATGAAAATGGTGTTGATCAGAAAGAGTTGGATGCTGCTGATGATTACGAGTTTATTATTACAAAGTAGTAATGGTTGTTTGAAGCATGAGAAAATTGCCCTTTTGCAACTCAAGTCTTCCTTCAAACATTCTGATAATAGCCCCATGGCGGCTTGGGGAAGTGTTGATAATTGTTGTAATTGGACAAGGGTCGAATGCAATCATAATACTGGGGAAGTTCATGAACTCCATCTTTACTCCTTACAAGATTCTAATTCAGAAGAGTGGTATCTAAATGCTTCTTTATTTCTTCCCTTTCATAAATTGAAAGTTCTCGATTTAGGTTCCAACAACATAGCTGGATGGATCAAGAATGAAGGTATCTATCTATTTATTTTATTATACAATTAATTATAATCATTTGCAAATCAATAAACGATGCTAGCTTTTATAGTTTTAACCATCCGGTATCCGAATTTTCTGACTCGACTAATTCGGGTTCGCGTCGGACGAGCTCACAAAGGGGGCAAAGCACTCCCTTGAAGTGTTTAATAGGACTCCATACCCAGGACTCAAACTTAAGATATCTGGTTAAGGGAAAAGGGGTCCCTGTTATCCAATTTCACCTCTCGAGTATAATGAGTCCAGCTTTAATGAAGATAAGAATTATTATATTATATTATATTACTCATACTTATAATTCTTTGTTCGGGTTTTGAAAAGCAACCTACACTTAACAATTTAGAGATTCTTGAGTTAAGTTAGAGCATCTTCAATACAAACGTGGATTGCTCCTATTTAATTGCCAGATCAGAAAAATGAAAAGATTTTTTGAAAAATACTCCTTAATGCTAATGTCTATTTAGGATGTCAAGTTAATGTGTCCAAAAAATCAATAGACATTGTCTAGTACACTTTCTATTTCTATAGGTTCTCTTAGACAATGTTAACAGTTATTGCTCTCTGGTGATTGGTTGCATATTAAATTGTGAGCCCAGAAAAGAGAGAATAAAAGGATATTCAAAACTAATGCATTGAAGATAGTTTTTTAAAATTTATGGTCTATAAGTAGACATTCAACCACATCATTATTCACACATTCTATTTTACATGACACATCCGCCACAATCCACGTTAGCATGGAGATGCTCTTATAATATGTTGAACAACAACAGTCTAAAATGTCTAGGTGGTCTTTCATCTTTAAAATCTTTAAATTTGTATAGCAATAATCTCAAAGGAATTATTGATATTCAAGGTCAGCTTTCACTTCACTCTTTTTATTTTTTTTTTTCTTTGGAAAAATCAATTTGAAATTTTTAGCTAAGTCATCATATATGTGTTTATAGCTAACTCATTCTATTTTTGTGTATCAACTATTATTCTTTGGAAAAATCAATTTGAAATTTTTAGCTAAGTCATCATATATGTGTTTATAGCTAACTCATTCTATTTTTGTGTATCAACTATTAAACAAAGGAAAAAATCATATGTATATGTGCAAAATTGAATAATTTGAAGAATTTACAGGAGTTGAATATGGGAGGCAACCAAATGAAGGCTTTAAATATTTGCATGATACGAATTGATTTTTCATTGCACTCATTAATTATGTTGATTGCTTTTTTTGAGTATTGGAAAAGGGGATTCGAACTTAAATTTATTGTCAGGTCGTGCAATTATTATAAGAGAATCCAAATGCACTTACCACTATACTATATCTTGGTGTGCAATTGTTTTGATTGCTTAATTAAATAAGTTTAAAAAATATTATATATATGTAGGTGATGAAGAATTGCTGAAGTTGAGGAATCTGGAGCACCTTAGCTTAAGAGGAAATCTCTTTAATAACAGTATTCTATCATTCCTCAAAGGGCTCTCATCTCTCAAAAGTCTGGACGTAAGAAGCAATCAATTCCAAGGACCATTCAATTTCAAAGGTTAAATAAGTTTATTTTCCCTCTCTTTATGATTCAGTTTAAAACAATTTGAATAGAAAATTGTGTATAATTAAAATTAAATGATCTAATTAGTCTTTTTTTTTTTTTTTTTTTTTTTTTTTTCCGAATCAGAACTACGAACCTTAAAAAGCTTAGAGGAGCTGGACTTGAGTGGAAATAACAACATTACAAAATTTGTGGACTCACCAGGTGCGCTTACAATCTTGATTAATATGTGTTTTGGTAATTATTGACATACATAGATTCTATTCTCACTTGCAGATAAAAGAAGGATAAAAGAAGTCTAAGCAACTTAAGTCTCCTTCTAAATTATATCACCATAGATAGAAGAAGCCATCTTGTAGAATCCTTGGGGAAATTCCCCTATCTCAAAGCCCTATCTCTAAGCTTTTGCAAAATTTTCAATGCAACTATATTTGGTCAAGGTAATTAAGTTGATTTATACTGTAATTAGCTTGTTGGCAATTACTCTTCTGTGCATTTCAATTATTTCTTTTTTGGTATTTTGATAGACTTGCTTAATTTAAAAAATTTGGAGCATTTGGACTTAAGTTTTTCTACTATCGAGAGTGGCTTTCATCTACAAAGCATTGGAATGAACAAAGGATTGGAATGACGAGGAATCTTAAAACTACTCGTATCTTTTGCCTAAAATTGTAGACTCCTGGATACATGACCTTGCCGACAAATGGTATACTTTAGAAAATCCCCCTCTTCTATGTTTTCATCCATCTCTTATCAAAAAATGTTAGAGAATTTTAGGGACTATCAAATCTTTTATTTATTATTATAAATTTATAACTTTTCCAGGTCTTTGTTGAATTAAAGTATCTGCTTGTGAATTAAAGTATCTGCAGCAACTAGACTTAAGCGGAAATCAATTCAATGGTAGCTTGCCATGGTGTCTAGCAAATTTGACATCCCTTAAACTATTAGATCTCTCTTATAATAATTTTATAGGAGATGTTGCTTTATCTCCTCTTAGGAGTTTAACATCCCTTGAATACCTAAACCTCTTTGGAAATCTCTTTCAAATCCCAATCTCGCTCTCTCCATTTTTCAACCATTCAAAGCTCAATTATTTGGATTGTCAAGATAATAAAATATATGCCGCAATGGATGATCATAATTTGACTCCAAAGTTTCAACTAGACATTCTTAAATTATCTGGCTATCGTTCATATGGTAGTGGAAAGCTTCCCGGCTTCCTCCATCATCAGTATAACCTACAAGTAGTCGATCTCTCACACAATAGAATTCAAGGGAATTTTCCAAAGTGGTTGTTAGAGAATAATACAAAACTAGAGGAACTTCATTTAGCCAATAATTCTCTTTCTGGGTCTTTTCAGTTACCTACTCATTCTCTTTTGAATTTATCACTCATTTCTCTTTGAATTTATTCACATACTGGATGTCTCTGATAAATTATACTTGGTAAATATAGGTACCTTCCAAAATGGGAAAATATATTTTGCCAAAGTTTGAGAGATTTAAACATGAAAGAAAAGAATAGTTTTGAGTTGGAAACAATTCCTCTTCTTGTGGAAATTATAGACTTGATTGACAAAATTAGACTATATCGCGACAATAACTTATCAGGGAGTATACCAGAGCCAAGCAAGTGACCCATGGTTTGTAATTCTCATTAAATGAACTTAATACTATTCAGATAATTTCTTTGCAAGGACAAATATTTCCTGAGAGATGCTACCTGGAATATTTGGAAAAATTTAACTATTTGGATGGTAATCGATTGAGCAGCTAAGTATACCAAATAGTTTTCTAAATACTTGTACTAGGGTTGATAATTTAAAAAATTATGTCAGTGATAACCATCTCATTTAGGAAATATCCCAATGGAATAGGAAAAATGTCAGTGATAACCATCTCTTTGGAAATATCCCAAAATGGATAGGAAATATGTCTTCTCTTGAAATTTTAGATCTTTCACTCAATAGTATCTCTGGAAGCTTATCATCCAATTTTTGCTCTAATTCTTACCTAAGAGAAATTCATTTGTCAAAAAATAAGCTGCAAGGATCTCTCAGAAATGTTTTTAGTGATTGTTATAGTTTGATGGTGTTAGACTTAAGCCATAATAAGTTGATAGGAAAAATTCCAACATGGATTGTCAACATTTCTAGGTTGAGCTATATTTTGTTAAGTCATAATAATTTTATTGGTGAACTTCCAATTCAATTATGTGGGTTAAAAGAACTAAGCTTGATCAATTTTTCTCATAATAATCTTTCTGGTCATGTTCCCTCATGTTTGACATTGCGTAGTGATTCGTCTAGAGAACTTGAAACTCAATCTCCTGACCCACCACCTATGCAACCTTTAGAATTTACAAATAAAAATGCAACTTATTCTTACCAACGGAAAACCCTCCAATATCTTTCAGGGATTGATTTCTCTTGTAACAAATTTTCAGGAGAGATTCCACCTGAAATTGGAAATCTTAGTGAAATCCAAGTGTTGAATTTGTCTTATAACATTTTGACTGGACCAATTCCACAAACATTTTCCAATTTGAGGCAAATTGAGAGTTTAGATCTTTCTTACAATAATTTGGAAGGAAAAATTCCCTCTCAACTTACTCAATTATATTCTTTAACAGTTTTTAGTGTAGCACATAACAATTTATCTGGCAAGACACCTGCGAGGGTTGGTCAATTTGCAACATTTGAAAAAGGCAGTTATGAGGGAAATTCTTTCCTCTGTGGATTACCTCTTCCAAAGCCTTGCGATGCAACCACATCTCCGCCGTTGATGCCAACAACTTCAACCGATGAAAAAGAAGAAAATGGCTTCATCGACATGGGTGTTTTCTATGTGAGTTTTGTGGTGTCTTACATCATAATATTATTGGGAATAGTTGCAATTTTGTATATAAATCCATATTGGCGTCGAGTATGGTTCTACTATATAGAATTGACTACCACCAATTGCTACTATTTTTTTGTCGACAATATTTCTTTCTTGTCCAAGTTTGGAGTTTCATAGTATTGTGTCTTGTCAGATACTATTGAGTTTATGCATTCTCAATATTTCATAATTCATGTTATAACTCTTATAATGAATAATGAATGTAATAAAGTGAATTATCAGTTTTAAGTGTGTTAGAAAATATTAGTTGCATCTTAACCTGAGCTGTAATCTCTTTAATAACAAGATTCTGCCATTCCTTAAAGGGCTTTCATCTGTCAAACAAATTGTATATACTGTACAGCTAATTTTAGTGTTCGACAGATAAACTGAAGTTTATTTATTCAAAAATAATGTATTTTCTAATAATTTCAGTTTTAAGCTATCTCCCTCGGTCATAATAAATTTGTCTTGTATTATGATTTAGA
This sequence comes from Jatropha curcas, assembly GCF_014843425.1. The sequence continues at coordinate 58,104 of NW_023591192.1, read as the reverse complement.
TTTCTCGAATCAATCTCCTATTGAAATTGGAAATATTTGTATGATTATTTAATTTGCTAATGTTATATTGCAATCAAAAGAGAATAATAATAAATATTTTTCAAAATATTATTAGATTTCTCGAATCAATCTCCTATTGAAATTGGAAATATTTGTATGATTATTTAATTTGCTAATGTTATATTGCAATCAAAAGAGAATAATAATAAATATTTTTCAAAATATTATTATTTTTTAATTTGTATTATTGGGCCACCAGAAAAGCCCAACTTAACCATTTAGCCCATTAGACTGCCAATTTAATAGATATGTGCTTCATCATCATCATATAATATAATTGCGGGCCCAACTTAAGAATAAAGAAAATAGTTTAATTTAACATCCCCTCGAATGTTAACGGGGCAAAATAATTCATGAAATGATTTTTTAAATTTCTTTGTATTTTGTTTAAATAAACAATTATTTAAAATAAAATATTGAATTTTGATATTATAATTGTGTTTTTATATTTTGTTATTTAGGAAATATAAATCCAAATACTTATATTATTGAAATAATAAATCCAAATAAACTTATATTGATTTATAATGTTAATATTTTAATGATTGTAAATATTCTCCAAAAAAAAAAAAAAAAAAAAAAAAAAAAAAAAAGATAAAAGACTTCGTCATCTGCTATAGCATTTTATTTATTTCTGTTACTTACAATTTATTTTAAATTAATTATTTTTTTATATTATATATAGCTCCGTCATTTATTATTTATTCAGGATACAAACAGAAGTTTTATCGCATGCCATTTAAATTTATGCAATCAATAGCACATGCCATTTAAATTTATGCAATCAATAGCAATCTTTTTACTCAGTGATTCATTGAGGATTAACAATTTCAATTTTTGTTTCTGAAAAAATCAATTTCTTAAGTTTAAATTTATTAAACATCCGGCAATTGAAATATTAAATTGCAAAATATATAAAATATTTGAAATTATGATGTAATCATTAGGTTGCACATATGTAATGTTGAATCAAGCTTATTAATTTAAAGTACCCATGATAGGTTGGCGTATATATAACTTTTTAATCTAATTGAATCCATTAAATGTGTAAATCTATGGATTATGAACTAGTACATGAATTATACTAAATAGTACAAAAATTTTAAATAAAATGCAATTATTTAATCACATGTGTTTTCTCCTATTGTATTATCAAATTTAATATATATAATTATTTTTCTCATAATATTTATATCTATATGTGTATCAAATTTAATATATATAATTATTTTTCTCATAATATTTATATCTATATGTGTAATAAATATATAAAATTTAAAGCATTTTTGCTGACGTCGCGAAATTCTAAAATATTTATTTGTTTAGTCAAAATTCATTTTTTATTACCATTTATAGATATTGATGGATTGAAATTAATATCATTAATAAGTTTTTGTAATTAATGAATTAAAAATAATGTTGATACTTTGAAAATGTTTCAACTTTAGTCTTTAATAAATAATAAAACATTTCAGTTGCTTTAACTGATTCATGAGTTAATAGTATCATAAATATTATTGAAAATAAACTAAAATTATAAAATAATTAAAATGTATCAATTATTACGATAAAAATTATAAAATAATTAAAATGTATCAATTACGATAAAATTAATAATAATAATCAATATATCATTAATATATTTATCATTTTGAAATCATTAATAATTATTAATAATTAATAATTAATAAAATATCTCATTTAATTCAAATCATTTGAAATTATTTAAATAAATATTTTTCCTAATAAGGCTCTTTATAAACATGATAAATGGTTATATAATTTATGATATATAAAAACATTTTAAATATAGTTGGAAGATGTTTTTTATAATGAGAGTTAATTATAAAATAATTAAAATGTATCAATTACGATAAAATTAATAATAATAATCAATATATCATTAATATATTTATCATTTTGAAATCATTAATAATTATTAATAATTAATAATTAATAAAATATCTCATTTAATTCAAATCATTTGAAATTATTTAAATAAATATTTTTCCTAATAAGGCTCTTTATAAACATGATAAATGGTTATATAATTTATGATATATAAAAACATTTTAAATATAGTTGGAAGATGTTTTTTATAATGAGAGTTTCATAATGCATTTTATATTTATTTTAAATATAACTTTTAAATTACAATTCACTAAATAGCTTTAAATGCAATAAAACTTAATCATGATTTGAACAATACATAAAAATGTTTTAATATAGTTTTGAATACTACCAAAACATTTATAATATAATTTTGATTAGTTGAATTTAATTATGATTGAAATATTATAAAAAAATTTAAATGTAACTTTAAAATAAATATAATTCGAAGAAACTTCTTAAAATTAAAGTTTTATACTAAGAATTCATCTAATATTTGTTTTAAATATACTTTTTTCCTGTGAAAAAACGACAAGCACAAATACTAGACTAACAGAGCAATAAATCAAAATAAAATTGTAGAAAGATTACAATAATAAGAAATTACTAATAAAATTGTATTTAAGAACATTCAACAATTTAATAAAAAATCATAAGTTATTTTTTTTTTGGAGGAATTAAAAAAAAAATCATAAGTTATAACTGTGCACATCACATGTAAGCCACCAGTTGGAATATAATTAAGACAATCCGAATTCTAAACTAATTTATTACAACATGAATTAGCTACAATAAACGAGTATTAATTATTTCCCTTAAAAAAAGATAATTATTTCTTAATCTTAAATTATAAATCCAAAAATCACCTTGTAGATGAAAATGGTGTCGAGAAGCATATTAACATTTCCCTCCTCGTCCTACGCAAGTGTCATTTATCATCAGGTGTCAGCTCTCAGCTGCCAAATACGGAGAGGGAGAGAGGGCGCACAGTAAATTTCCGTATCTCTTCGCTATCCATACCATTATCGGCATAACTCTCTCCCTCCTCTGTCTCCGGAATCTCCTTGAAGCGAATTTGTTTTTCTAATCACAGGTAATTCCGACTATTTGCATTTTTTCTTTTTTTTTTTTTGGAATTCTCTTTAATGGTTTCATTCTCTAAATTAGGTTTTCAGCTGGATATTTGGTTTTGCTTTCTTTGTTTCTGATGTTTGGTGAGGTGAGCTTAAATATAGCATACAGTAATAATGTTATATCAATCTGATTTTGATTAATCACTCAAAGAAGAAAAACCCTGTATATAATTTATACATCCATAAGATCTGCTTCATCTTGTTAGCTAAAAATGGCAGAGCTGACGAGCAAAAATGGCAGAGCTGACGAGCCAAGAGAGGAGACATGCACTTGATGGTGATGTCGCAAAAGATATATAATTTATCAATAGTCTAATCTGAAAATAAAACCTAAAAATTAATCTCTTGCGTAAAATAAAAAATGAGACAATTTGGACACAACTCTACCTCTAAAAGAAAGAAAAAGAAAATTAATGGGTAGTAGCCTTCTTTTTTGAAAATTCATATATGTCTTCTTAGGCTTTTTCTTTTTTTATTTATTTATTTATTTATTTTTAATGTACCCTATAAATTCATAAGTCATAGACAGAGACCCGGAAGTCTTTCTTTTTCCATAACTGATCAATAAGAGTGCCCTAATGAATCAATGATTAGTCATTTCCTTAGACAATATGTAGCATCATCACTTTACAGTAGAAAGACTAAGGAAAAACACAAGAAAGTGGAAGAAAAATCCTCCCCTTCTTAAAGTTTTCATGTTGGAGAGAAAACTTATTATGTGCGTCCCAAGTCCATGTATATTTAAGCAGTGTATTCCCCATATGCTACCATATTCAATTCACAAGCTTTAATTATTTTCAGATTCAAGATTTTAGAAGAAAGAGAGAGAGAGAGAGAGACCTACATACTGTACCTGATATTTGGTGTACTATTAAAACTTCCACTGCTATTCCTGTCTTCACCAATCTTTCTCCTCTCCTCTTCTCTAAATCTTTTCTCCAAATGAGGCCTTCTTTTGTTGTTTCTCTTCTTCTTTTGTCCTTTCTTATTCATGAGGCTAAAGGTATATACATATATATACATGATTGCTAAACTTATTTATCTTATGAACTTGCAAAATTTATAAATCTTTCTAACATGTTTTATTCTTTTGCTGTAGCAATTCGCTTGGAAAAGGAATTTATGCAAGTGGCGCGGTAAAAGATTCATGTGAGTGTTCATGCTTCTGTTTTCTTTATATAATATAAATATCTTTTTTTTCCAATTTTGATGCGAAATTAAATGAATATTCTTGATTTATGCAGAAGGAGAAGAAGAGTACTTCATTAACAGAAAGAAGTAACAAAAATGGTGGTTTTGCAGGGAAAGAGGAAAAGAAGTAACAAAAATGGTGGTTTTGGAGCTGTTATTCTCTGCAAAGAAGGACAATGCACAGGTACCTTGAAGAAAAGAGTTACTAAAGTATCCAAGAAATCATCACCTCATTGGTTACCAAGAGTTCATGAAGATTATTATGGACCTAGTATTAGCAGTATATCTGTACCTCTTCCCATATCTTTGACTTTGTATTATTTGTTTTTAATTATGTTGAGATTGAGTTGTTATGATACGATTAGTTTGTTACTGATTCCTACTGCTAAGGAATTCAGTTTATTCTCTTTGTATTTAAACGCTTGTTTACTGGGAATAAGAGACACAGTATTCATTCTTCACTTTTATATTTATTATGGTATCAGAGCTCTCGTAACTCAAAAGAGTCTTTGATTCATTTTTTTTTTCTTTTCACACAATTATTCCCATGGCAAACATTCTAAATTCTGATAACATTACTTCCAACCTCACCCATCAAATAATACACTCGACTGCTTAATTGCCTATTAAGCTCAAAAGGTGTGAATACTCAAAATTTGAAAAGAGCCACTTTTCGGACTATCAATTTTTGAGCTAAAGCTGCAGTGATCACAGATGAAGGAAGTATCTGTCTCTCACCCTGTATTACTGTGAATACTCAAATTTTGAGGCTCTAAAAGCCAGATTTCCCGGCCGCGGCGATGGTGGCCGCCTCACGGAACTGGTCTCGAAATATTTTTTGGAGGTCCGGAACTCCCGGAAAAGCCTCCGGAACGAGAAAAAAAAAAAAAGAGGGGAAAAGGCACGCCCGCCCAGCCCAGGCGGGCATGCCCGCCCTCGAAGGCGGGCAGGGGCGCCCGGGGTCACATTTTTTCCTATAAAAAACGGCTCTGGGGCGCGCGCCCGCCCTTGAAGGCGGGCAGGGGCGCCCGGGGTCGCGTTTTTTTTCTTATAAAAAACGGCTCTGGGGCTCCGTTTTGAGACACTCAGTCTGTGTTGACAGACGCTCCTTCTCCCTTGTGATATTTGGTCACTAAAATTAAATTAAATTAATTAAAATTCCCTTAACGAGGAGCTTAACCTGGAGTTGAGAAGTGGCCGTCGATTAAATCAGGTATGTAAAATCAAAAACCTATTCATTTAATTTTAGCACTTCATGCATACTTCTCTTCTACCCCAAATAATTCTACAACTTGCATAAATGCATTCATATCATCATACAGGCAAGTAAATGGCCTCAATTAAAATATGATTAAGTTAAATGCCCGGTTAATTAATAATCGTGGTGTTAAAACTTAAATTTCGACAACATTGGCTTAAAATATCTAGTCTCTCAATGGCTATGGTATGACTGCCTTTATTTCGAACAACTTTCGGCTTAAGTCCAATTAATCAATAATTGTGACTAAAAGGCTTTAATTAATCACATTCTTTTGGCATTAAATTGCCTACATTGCAGTTCAATTAATTTTTTCAAATCAACACATTTCTGGCTAAAGGCCTTTTAAATAACCAAAACTTCTGGCCAACCAATTGTTTAAAATCAAAGTTTTGCCAAAATGCATTAAATACTCAATCAATCTTTTGTATTTTAAAACCGAAAAAAAATTCAATCATTCTTGGCAACAATTCGCCAGGCCGATCAACTTTCATTTTTGCAATCATTGCCTAACAATCACTCTTTTTGGCTAAAAAGCCTATAAAATCAATCATTTTGCCGACAATCGCTAAATTAATCATTTTTAGGGCAACAATTGCCTAAATCAACTCCTTTTTGGATAAGTCATTTAAAAATTCAACACTTTTTGCATCAAAGGCCTAAAAAATCAAACTCCTTATTGCAAAATGCCAAACAAAAGTGATCAAAGCATACACACAATCATGCATAAAGCATCCCCATTCAAAGCCCTCTAAAAAGCCATCGAACTAGTGGACTTTGATCTTTCCATTCAAACGGAAGTATCGTTAGGCACGTTCGAATTTCACCCGGGCGCAAAGTCGAAATCACTTTAAACATGTCATTCACCCTGCAAGAAGGTATTCAGCATTCCATTCATGGTTAGTTTATCAGACATCGACATGTCTCGGTCCATCTCGGTGTTGCACACCATGCCTTTAACATCATGGGGTTAAGTCTAATCTAGACTAGGTTTAATTAAAATTGGATCCTCTAGGGTTTTTTTCTTAGTTTGACCCTTAAAATAATTAAAACAAAGGCGGTTGGCGACTCACATATCACGTGCAATTTCTTCCTAGTCAAGATGCAATCTCATTCATTGATAGATCTTGGAGGGGTTCACAAAGGCACTTACCAATTTCTACCACCTGGAAAACTCAATTTTAAGCTTGCTTCTTGATTGCCATGACCTTGCTGGTATCTTGGGATGACACCACACGGTCTCCTCCAAATAAACAATCACTCAAGATAACACCTGCTCAACCCAAAGCCCAAGCGCATACCGTCTTATGGTACTACTGGCAGGATCGCCTACATTCATCAAGCCAATGGATCGCCTTGTATGATTCAACTATTGCCTCAATGTGGCTAATGCTTCCACCTCCATTGTTGGTAATGCTTCCAACTCTGCTCAAGCATGGACAATTCTTCACAACACCTATGCCAACAAAAGTCATACACGCATTTATAGCTTGCGCGATCAACTCGGTCGCATACAAAAAGATGACAAAAGTATCACCGAATAGCTTTATAAAATTCGTGAAATTGCCGATGAACTTGCTACTGCAGGTTCTCCAATGGCGGAACTTGAGCTTACTGTTAAAATTCTCAGTGGTCTAAACTCAAATTATCGAGAAGTAGCAGCTGCAATTCGCAACAGGAGTGTCCCGATTGAGTACCCAGAACTTTGTGAAAAACTTCTAGACCATGAACTTTGTCTTCAAAGTGAAGTAAAATCAGTCTCCTCAGCTATTCCCACAGTTGTAGCTATGCTACTCTACACTGCTACTCAATGTCGGATCCAATCGGCGTCTTTTTATACATTACCAGCAACCTTCAACTTCCACCAAAACCAGTGGCTCAAACAGACCAAAATCAACAACCAACCTCAACAAACCAACTTGGCGTCTCCACCATCCTCATAACACTTTCCACAATGGATTCACTTGTTCAATTAGCAACAAGTATTGGTCTAACATGCATCTGTGTGTCTCGCAGCAGCATCACATTAATTCATCTTCAAGCTAGAGCTAATTTTGTTTCTGAGCCCTCAAATGTGTCAGACAAAACCATGGTCCTCGACTGGTGATCACCCTCGACTCCGGTGCCACCCATCATATCACTGCTGATCCTCAGGACATGCCTGAATACACTGGTTTTGAAGAAGTAGCAATGGGTGATGGTAACAAAATCCCAATTACACACACTGGTTCTATTCATTTATATGCATCTAACGAAGCTTTCCAGCTGTCTAATACCATTTGTGCTCCTCAAATTCAAATAAATTTAATTTCTGTTAATAAATTTTGTCAAGACAATTTAATCTCAGTCGAATTTTTTCCCTCTGATTTTGTTGTCAAGGATCTTGCAACTAGGAAGCCGTTGGTGCATGGTCGGAGTAATAATGGATTATACGAGTGGCCAAAGACTCCCTTGTCCTGCTCTTTCCCTACAGCTCACACAGCAACCTCCACTAGTTCTCTTGAAACCTGGCATTGTAGACTCGGTCATCCTCATGATAGAGTTCTGCATCTTATTTTAAATCAAATGTTCTATTTATCTGTTTCAAAGATCAAGAAAATTATCTCTTTTGTAATTCCTCTTCATTACAATAAAAGCTATAGCAACCATTTTCTCACTTACATTGACAACGGTCAAGAAGCCTCTTCCAAACTATTTTTAGTATAATCTTTATGGGTCCCTCTCCCTGTCTGTTGACAACAAAATTATATGTATTGCATCTCCTTGTTGTACTCAACTATACAAAATTAGTCTTGCTTTACACAGATTAAAACAAAAAAATTATGTTACATATCAAATTTGTCAAAAACTTCATTCCTTTTAGTTGTAAAACGACATTTCTGAAAGACATTTCAATTTCAAAATTCTCTCCTTTTATACTGATGGTGGTGGTGAATTTCAGGCTCTTGATTCATACCTTAACCTACATGGAATAGAACATTTGAAATCCCCTCCATATACTCCACAACGGGTTGCCACTGCTGAACGCCGACACCGCCATATTATTGAAAATGCCCGAACATTACTCTATGAAGCATCTTTTCCATCCAACCTTTGGTCCTTTGCATGTCATCATGCCGTTTATCTAATCAACAGAATGCCCACTCACACTTTAGCCAATCATTCTCCCTATGAAATGTTATTAAAAAACAACCCGATTACTTGTCACTAAAAACCTTTGGATGTTTATGTTACCCATGGTTAAAACCTTATTCTCCTAATAAACTAGCTCCCAAATCTACACCATGTGTTTACTTAGGTTTTTCGCTGTCCCATTACTGTCATCAATGTTTTGATCCTCTCAGTTCAAAAATTTATTTGTCTCGTGATGTCCGGTTTATTGAACATATTTTCCCATACAAGTCCATGTTCTCTATTGGCTCCACTTCTAAATCTAATCAGTCTCTCAATTGGTTTGACTTAACCCAATCTCACTCTCCCACCTTATAACCCAATTACACTCACATTCTCCCACCTATACATCAGATAATCCTATTCGTTAAATCCCAACGTATTCCACTACAACCTTATTACCCTTGTCCATAGAGCGTGTTCACTCACCTATGTGAATTACACCAAACACCACAAAAACTCTTAAACGTTGCTCCACTTTGACTCTGGGAACTCGATCGTCGCACAAGCTGCTGTGACAACACCATCCATCCACTGGTATTCATCCACTATACACACACCTGACCCATCTCCACCTATACCTTCAGCCTATCCTACTCTTGAACGCATCCTCTCACACCATATCCCTGCTCCCATCTACTTTCAAAATTTACCAGGCAGCAATACCAACAAACCTCCTACCATCTCGTGTTGATTACACCGTTCCCAAAATCAATTTACCAAACCCCAAGAAAATTCCTGCACTACATAGGCACAGTTTACCTGCTCCCCACCCACTATCTTCTGCCCAAAACCAACAAAAACCCAGCATGGCGGATAGCTATGGCGACAGTAGAGTTATGACTGCCATTAATGAAAAAATCAACAACTTAGGAACTTGTTCTCCATATGCTCCCTCTAAGAATATGTTGCTTGCAAATGGTCCTATATAGGATTAAACGAAAAATCTGATGGTTCTGTTGACAAGTTCTAAATGCCACAGTTAGTTTGCCAAAGGGTTCACGCAATTCCCCAGCACTCGAATATCAATCATTCGACGTTCAGTCCTCGTGCGTCAAGCCATACGCCACTTCAGATTTAGGTGTTGTCTCTTGCAGTTCAATATAACTGGCCTTTGGCTCCAATTTAAGACGTCAATAATGCCTTTCTTCCAAGGACAATCTTGATGAGGAAGTCTAACATGACACAACCTCGGGTTTTGAGAATTCTAAGTTCTCCCTCTCACATTGTTTGCTTTGGCAAAGCTATTTAATGGGCTAAAGCAGGCTCCTTGTAGCGTGGTATAGCTGCTCTTAAAAATCATTCTATCTCCTTTGGTTTGCCAAATCTGCGAAATCGGATTTTCTCTATTTATCAAGTCATACGCGGCTTCTGCTGTATTTTTGTACTTGCTATATTGTCATGTTCTCATTGTGTACAGAAGTTCAGATTTCTGGCACCTTCAGAGATACATATTGATTACCAAATTGCAATCATTTTCTATTAAAGATCTGGTAATTTGCTAGTAATTTCCTTGGTGGGAAGTGTTGCAGGCAGAAGAGATTGTCTCTTACTTGTCTACAAGCAACTTATATTGGACTAATCTACTTACAAACCAACATGCAGGAAATCCAAACCAGCGCTACTTCCCTATTAGCTTCCTCATGCCATTTCTTTCAGTTCCTCTCACTTCATTGAACCTGTTTGATTCACTAAATATCGACAAGTTCGCTTGGTTAAACTTTCAATATATCTTAGTTTTACCCGATCCCATATTTGCTTTGATGAACAAGCTTTCCAGTTTATGGCATTCTCGCTCCTATCTACTTATTCATTGGAAACTGCTCAACACGGTTCTAAGATATCATTATGCGTAACTCTCGCCAGATGGCCTTTGTGCAAAAAAAGCAAATCTCTGTCACTTCACATTGTATGCTGACGCAGATGTGAGCCGACGAATATTTAATGATCGTGTCTCAACCAATGGCTACCATTCATTCTTTGGAAATTAATGCCGATTAGTTGTCTCTCTAAAAAAGCAAAACAACCCAATTGTGGTCCCTCCAGGAGCTGAGTTCGTGATTGTTGCGAGCTCATGTATCTGAAACAACTTGGTTCGCCCAATCTCCATATTTGAACAGATGGGCATCAACTTTTACGCACCTGTTATTTATTGTGATAACATACGAGTCACTTATCTATTGAGAATCCTTGTTTCACAGTCGTATGAAGCATTTAGCAGTGGATTTTCCATTTGTCGTGGATCAAGTTTCAAATCGGAAAATCTTGGGCTTACTGTATTCACATGTCCATTTCTGCAGACACTCAGTAGCCGATACTCTTGACAAGCCCTTGTCATCTGCTGCCCGTATATTGTGTCAGTCATTACTAACAAAGTTAAACATTGGTCCTCTCTGTTTTAACTTAGGGGGGATATCAAGCAGTATATTCTAACTTGAGGGGGGCATATTAGCAGTATATCTATACCTCTTCCCATATCTTTGACTTTGTATTATTTGTTTTTGATTATGTTGAGATTGAGTTGTTATGATAGGATTAGTTTGTTACTGATTCCTACTGCTAAGGAATTCAGTTTATTCTCTTTGTATTTAAATGCTTGTTTACTGGGAATAAGAGACACAATATTCATTCTTCACTTTTATATTTATTACGTAGGCTTCATAAACCTAAGCACCATTAATTAGCTTTTCCTTACTTTACCTAGCTAGAATGGTTAATTATTAATTGATCACTTGTAGTTCGTTTTTTTTAGCCAGTCTCTGACACAGGAGCTGCAGTTGCAGTTGGGTTTTAGAAAGATTTAAACCCATGACCATGTACTGAACTCAAAAGAAAGATTTTCCCCAGAGAAACTGATGAGACTACGAATTCTTTCATCATTAGTAATTTCTTGAGGAAAAATAAAATAAAAAATCAATTTATTAAGAAATTCAAATATTAATTTCTTGCATTGTCTAAATGATTCTTGATATTTATTGTTGCAGGAATGAGCAGTAGAAAACTTGCTACTGTGAAAAAATCTTAGCTACTGTGAGCACACTACTATTTTAACACCACCACCGACCACCCACTAGGCCCTCAGAGTTACTCCTCATATTTTACTAATATCAGCTAAATAAATAAATTTCTATTTTTTTTAAACAAAAAAACAAAAAAAAGAATTTAAATTTCTTTTCATTAGGTCTTTGACCCTAGAGGCAGACGGTAGCCGTAAGAGTACTGAGATGCCACCGTTCTGAGTGGACTTACTCATGTCTCTGCTATACGCTTTTTTTATGTTCAACAAAGCCTCAGGGCTTCAATTTATTCTCGGTCAAATTGTTTTTACAGAAAGAGGAATAATGGACCCGGGAATTAAAGGCAGGATAAGTAACAACCATTCACCAATACCAAAATGGAGAACCAATCCAAGATCAGGGGAAATTTGAAGAAGTATCGGTGAGCCCGCAGGGGAACATGATAAGCTTGTCACCCATTAATTCATTCTTCGCCAACTTACTGAGCAACAGAAGATAGACCCACGAGGACTAACTATGTGGGACCATTATATGGGCTAGTGTTCCTCCAGCAAAAAGAAAGCCCTCCCATACGCATAATAATTAATTAAATCAAAAAATATGCTAACTCTTCAGCTCTAGAGACGAAGAAGAAGGAAAAAAAAGGAAAGTTTAGTACTCAAGAACTAATAAAAAAAACACCACTGATAAAAAGGTTTGAATCAGCATTTACTCCAGAACATGCCCCCTGCAGTTTTTTAAGGGCTGGAAATGATTTTGTACATTTTATATATAATTCCATTATGCGAAATTTATCTTATTCAATATACTATAGAATTTTGATTATTGAGTTTGATGAACCCCACTTCAATTCCACCGGGAGCTTAACCACTAGAGCTCTCTAAATTATTAGCAACAAACTAATTATAAGTATATTTTGCGTACAGAGAATCCTTATTAATTATAAGATGAATAATAGACAGGTTAGATTAAAATGTTATTGAAAAACAGCTCAATAGCATGTATTAATATAGGGGATAACCTCAACCGGTGGATGACTGCGAAGAGTCGATGAGGTGTTGCCATAGGTTATGAACTATGCGGTTGGAACAAACTTTAATAAATTATTACGAGGGCCTGTTTCTCACGTAGGAAGTTGTAAAGAGTCTGCACGCGAAAAGAAACGGAAGAAAACAAACAAAAAAAAAACAACGAAAGGGTATTTGAAAAAAAAGTTAACCAAGATAAAGGCGCTACCTATAAGACGCCACTATAACATAGGTCCTGAGTCACCCGAATTGAACAGCCGATAAATAGGCCATTGTCGCTAAATTTGAAATGACAACAGTGGTAATCTGGAACACGTTTTTTCTCTTGTGTTTATGCGGATGGGGATCTACCAGAAGGTATTCAAGTTATTGCCGGAATGCCCACTGTGATGAGTAGATTACAGTCTAACATTGTTGCGGGGATCATGTGTTGTCTCCCTTGGGTCTACAAGCGTCATTGTACAGCAATTAGCCAAGACAGCTCCAGATTGCGGATAGAACCGTGTCTCGGTCTGGATTGGTACAACAGGCAGCCCAAGACAGGGCCACACGATCTGCGGTGGCAGCGATGGATCGGATCATGAAAAAAAAAAAAAAAAAAAAAAAAAAAAAACGAAGGGTATTTGAAAAAAAGAAAATGGCAATTGGATATACAAGTCTGAGTCCAATGAAGAGGATTAGGCCATTGTGCTAAATGAAATGAAGTGGTAATCTGAAACGTTTTTTCTCTGTGTTTTGGGATGGGTCTACCAGGTTTCAGTTATTGAATGCACTGTATGAGTAGTTACAGCTACATGTGGGGATCATGTGTTGTCTCTTGGTCTCAGGTCATGTACACAATAGCCCAAGACAGCCCAGATTGCGGTGAACCGTGTCTCGGTCTGGATGTACAAATGGCCCAAGACAGCCCAGATTGCGGTGAGCCATGGATTGGAAAATGAGCTCAGAAAATGTTCTCTTGATGACCCAAATTCAGTATGGCCTTACAAATAGTCTGGCAAGGAAGTAGTTTACTTAACTTTCCATTTTTCGATTTTAAATCTTCTTTATGTGCATTGGATATGACATAATTGTTAGGATATAATAGTAATTAGACAGGCGTTAGCTCATATAAATAGGCTATTAAATAGATATCATTGTAATTTTTGACAAATCAATATATCCTTATATTATTCTGTTCTCTCTTACACTATTATTGACTTTTTACATTAATTAAAATTAATTAATTATCTAAGGTCATGTATATGCACTGAAAATAGTTAAACTTTGTAAATACTTACATTTTCAATTTTCAAAGTGATTGTGTATCAATAATCGCATTGGAAGCCAACCAATTGTGGTCTAATTGGTCTTCTCATTTATGTGAGAAATCTCGAATTCGAGTCATCTCGACCATAAGAGTTTTCATCAATTTAGTGAGTTAAGGAGAGGGCTATCCCCTATTGCCCGTAGTATCATTTCAACGTATTAGACCTCCTTATGAAAATATATATAAAAAAAAATAAAGATTTAACATATTAACTAATTTGGGACAAACGAAAAATGAGAGTATTTATTATTTCATTATTTGTTACTCTTGTGTTCCAATTTAATAGCAATAAATATGGTATTTTACCTTGTTCTACTTTAAGTGTTCATTTAGAATTTTGAGAGCATATTAATTTTTTTTTTCAATTTTATCCATATTTATTAGGTGTTTTGTAGCCAAATTAAAAGAAGAGCTTTTAATTTAAAAAAACCAATTTAGACATTCTATTGTATATCTTTAAAAAATCATTGTAGTTTAATCATTTTTTTTTATTCCTATGAAAAGATGACATTAATTTCTTTAGTGATTATGATGAATTTCATGTTCAATGTCATAAATTTATTGCATATCTAATATTTCGGTCCTCTTCTTTGCCGTCTAATTCAAGCTAATTATTGTCAACACTTCCATGAAGTCTTGCAATCCCGTCTTGCACGTTCTCCGTTCGTTGAATCAAAAATTATATTACGAGATCTGAATTTCAAAAACAAAAATATTTCTAAAATTAGTTAGATAAACGTGAATATATATATAAAATAAAAATTAGAATTTTTAATTGAATTCAAATATTCCTAATCAGTTCAAATGATTTCTTTTTTTTTTACATAAAAATATTAGAATTTCTAATTAAATTAATATCTGTGTTTTTTAAAATGTTTATCCTTTATTGTCATAATAATAAATTACTAAAGATATTTTTATCTCCATCTTATTATTTTCCTCTCCATTCCCACATTTATAGATACTATTATTTTTTATAACGTACGTTGCATATTAACAATTCTCGTTATATTTTCATTTTTTATACTCTTTTAATTTTTTATTTGTATAATATTAAAACATAAGTTTTTTGTTAGATTATAATAAATACAATTGGTTAACTTGTATTAAACTATGACGTATAAGCTACTTGCAAAAATTATTTCTTATGCACTTGATTCTATTTTATTTAATAAAATGATCTCAAAATAAAGTTTAATCTAATCCTTATACCTAATCATTCAGTTCCTAATTTATGAAAACAGATTCTTAAAACTCTAATAAGTGCTCAGAAAGAAAATCAAGTTTTCACTCAGCCTTCAACCCTTACCCTCAATCGCAAATCAATATCTATATATAGTTATAATGAAAAATAATAATAAATTTTTTTTATTGGTAGGTAAAAGAAAAGAAATAAAAAAATTATCTTAATTAATAATGATAATCATTTTGACTACAGTGATACTATTACTTACCTAATGCATTAGAGAAAGGAATAAATGAACAAACACACAAACTCTTGAAATCCAAAAAATGATCCAAAATAAAAATATATAGTTCTAATTTTTTCCAGTTTTCTAAACACTATCTTCTTTTAAGTCAAACAGATTTAGGATATAAGAGAAGAAAATGTCAAAAAAAATTAAAATTATTTAACCAGGCCATCTATTTATTGTAGGGAAGATACAAATCTCTTACTAAATTAAAATTATAGTAGTTACAAATTATTCAGTAACGAAAAAGAAAATAAAAAATTATTATTAAGAATAAAATTTCAAAACACACCTAACAAAAACAAACGTACGTAACGAATAAAAGAAATAAAAAATCTTATTCAATTACAGAATAAAAATTTCCAAAACACACCTAACCAAAAAAACAAAACGTTTCAAAAAAAAAAAAAAAAAAAGATACTATATCATACTACTTATATACATATCATATAAAAAAAAAAAAACGCTTCAATATATATAGATATAAAAATATATCAATAAAATATTATATTTTTTAAATTAAAATTTAATTATTTACTATCCCATATTTAATTATGTAAATTCTATTTAAAAATTTACTTGTTACAAAATATATGCAATCAAATATGACAAACTATAAAGAACAAAAATTAATAAAAATAATATTTTTTTCTTCTTTTTTTCTGTCTCTCCTAAATAAAATATTATATAAAAATATATCCACTCATATGATACAAACATAAAGGAAAAGAATATTAATAAAACATGTATATATTTTTTTTATCTACATCCTAAAAGATTTAAATATTTAATAAATAAATTATAGAAAATTTTCAAATGTCTCATTATCATATATATTCATTAAAAATAAATTTAGTAATATAAAAAATTTTCAAATGTCTCATTATCAAAAAAATTATTTTTTTGATTCATTAGGAGGTTTGATGGACAAAATAATACTGTGGACTACACTACAATCAAATTGGTAAATTCACCTAATAAAAAAATATTTTAATGTATATAGATATATAAAATATATCAATAAAATATTATTTTTTAAAATTAAAAATTTCAACCGTCTACTATCCAGATTTAATTATGTAAGTTCTATTTGAAAATTTACTTTTTAAAAAATTTATCCAATCAAACTTTACAAACATTAAAAAACAAAAACATTAATAAAAATAATATAATTTTTTCTTTTTTGATCTCTCTCCTAAATAAAATATTATATTTATTCTATTTGCTCCCTACAATAAGAATATCACCTATATTTATTTCTATTTGAAAAATTTTATTTTTTATAATAAAATTTCAAAACCATATCATACAAACACAAAAGAAAATTTTCTTTCTTCTAATTATACTACGTAATATATATATTATCCTAAAAATCAATTAAATATTTAATAAATAAAATATAAAAAAAATTTTTTAATATTCATTATACGTATATATTCATATAAAAAAACTTAAAACATTTAATAAAGCATAAAAACTTAAATTTTAAAATGCTTAAGTTAATATTTATAATATATTTTTTAAAAATAATTTTTTTATTCATTAGGAGGACAATAAGTAGGGCCTGGACAAGAACAGCTGTCCGTGGTTAATTATTTATATATATTTATTTTAAAAATAATTTTTTTATTCATTAGGAGACATAATAGGTGGAAAGAACACTGTGGGCTATACAATAATGAAATTTGTGAAAACACTTATGGTCGAGAGGATTTGAACTCGAGACATCTCACTCCTCACATAAGTGAGAAGATAATCGGCCGCACATGATTGACTGAAAAAATAATTTCTATAAATTATATCCAATTAACGAATAAACTGTAATTTTTTAATTGGCCGTCATTAAGGGTACTTTAAAACATTTTAAATTTTATTAAGGGTGATATAAAATCTTATTATTCCCCCCTTATTCCCACTTTTATATATAATTATAGATAGATTATCGACTATATACACATCTTGAGAAATTTCACCTAAAAATTAATAATAATAATAATAATAATAATAATATAATAATATAATAATAATGACAACAATATAACACTAAATATTGAGAAAATTAAAATTCTTTGATTTGATAAACTATTTTTATAAAAACCTTCTTTGAAAGCAACTCTAACGCGCTTTCAATAATTTATTTTCCACAAGATGGGTCTACGCACACTTATTTTCCACAAGATGGGTCTATGCACACTTATTTTCCATACAATTTATTTTCCACAAGATGGGTCTATGCACACTTATTTTCCATACAATTTATTTTCCACAAGATGGGTCTATGCACACTTATTTTCCATATTAATTTGCCTCATGCCCTATAAAAGGGATCAAAGCCATCAAGCCACATCTGATTTCTATTACACAATATATTGAAAGAATTGGTAGTTGATTGGAAAGAGTTGCGTATGTTATTGTACGCTGTTCATGCATTACGAGTTTATTGCTGATGATTACGAGTTTATTATTACAAAGTAGTAGTTGTAATGGTTGTTTGAAGCATGAGAAAATTGCTCTCTTGCAACTCAAGTCTTCCTTCAGACATTCTGATAATAGCCCCATGGCGGCTTGGGGAAGTGTTGAGAATTGTTGTAATTGGACAAGAGTTGAGTGCAATCATAATACTGGGGAAGTTGATGAACTCGATCTTTACGGCGTACAATATTCTAATTCAGAAGAGTGGTATCTAAATGCTTCTTTATTTCTTCCCTTTCATAAATTGAAAGTTCTCGATTTAGGTTCCAACAACATAGCTGGATGGATCAAGATTCTAATTCAGAAGAGTGGTATCTAAATGCTTCTTTATTTCTTCCCTTTCATAAATTGAAAGTTCTCGATTTAGGTTCCAACAACATAGCTGGATGGATCAAGAATAAAGGTATCTATCTATTTATTTTATTATACAATTAATTATAATCATTTGCAAATCAATAAACGATGCTAGCTTTTCTAGTTTTAGCCATCCGATATCTGAAATCTTCTGATTCGACTCATTCGGGTTCACGCCGGACTACAAAAGGGGCACATCACTCCCTCCAAGTGTTTAAAGGGACTCTATATCCAGGGTTCAAACTCGAGACATCTAGTTAAGGGAGACGGGATCTCTGCTATCCCATTTCACCCCTCGAGTATAAACGAGGCCAGCTTTAAATGAAGATAACGATTATTAAATTATATTACTCATAATTATAATTCTTTATTCAGGTTTTGAAAAGCAACCAACACTTAACAATCTGTAGATTCTTGAGTTAAGTTAGAGCATCTCCAATACAAACATGGATTGCTCTTATTTAATTGCCACATCAGAAAAATGGAAAAACTTTTTGAAAAATTATCTTCAATGCTAATATCTATTTAGGATGTCGAGCTGATATGTCAAAAAAAATTAATAGACATTGTCTGGTACACCTTCTATTTCTAGAGGTCTCTTAGACAATGTTAACATTTATTGTTCTTTGGTGATTGGTTGCATATCAAATTGTGAGCCCAGAAAATAGAGAAAAAAGAGAATGAAAGAAAATTCAAAACTAATGTATTGGGCAGAGTTTTTTAAAATTCATTGTCTATAAGTAGACATTCAACCACATCATTATTTACACATTCTATTTCATATGACACATCGAGCCACAATCCACGTTAACATTGGAGATGCTCTTATAATATGTTCAACAGCATCAGTCTAAAATGTCTAGGTGGTCTTTCATCTTTAAAATTTTTAAATTTGTATAGCAACAATCTCAAAGGAATTATTGATATTAAAGGTCAGCTTTCACTTCACTCTTTTTATTTTTATTTTCTTTGGAAAAATCAATTTGAAATTTTTACCTAAGTCATCATATATGTATTTATAGCTAAACTCATTCTATTTTTGTGTATCAGCTATTAAACAAAGGAAAAATCATATGTATATGTGCAAAATTGAATAATTTGAAGAATTTACAGGAGTTGAATATGGGAGGCAACCAAATTGAAGGCTTTAAATATTTGCTTGATATGAATTGATTTTTCATTGCATTCATTAATTATTTTGATTGCTTTTTTTTAGTATTGGAAAATGAGATTCGAACCTGAATTTATTGTCAAGTCAGTGCAATTATCATAATAGAATTTCAATGTATTTACGACTACATTATATCTTGGCGTGCAATTGTTTTGATTGCTTAATTAAATAAGTTAAAAAAATATTGTATATATGTCGGTGATGAAGAATTGCTGAAGTTGAGGAATCTGGAGCGCCTTAGCTTAAGAGGAAATCTCTTTAATAACAGTAATCTATCATTCCTCAAAGGGCTCTCATCTCTCAAAAGTCTGGACATAAGCAGCAATCAATTCGAAGGACCATTCAATTTCAAAGGTTAAATAAGTTTATTTTCCCTCTCATTATGATTCAGTTTAAAATAATTTGAATAGAAAATTGTGTATAATTAAAAATTTTCAATTCGAAGGACCATTCAATTTTCAAAGGGTTAAATAAGTTTATTTTCCCTCTTCATTATGACTTCAGTTTAGAAATTAACAAAGGTTAAATAAGTTTATTTTCCCTCTCATTATGATTCAGTTTAAAATAATTTGAATAGAAAATTGTGTATAATTAAATGATCTAATTAGTCTTTTTTTTTTTTTTACTAATCAGAACTACGAACCTTAAAAAGCTTAGAGGAGCTGGACTTGAGTGGAAATAACAACATTACAAAATTTGTGGACCCACCAGGTGCACTTACAATCTTGATTAATATGTGTTTTGGTAATTATTGACATACATAGATTCTATTCTCACTTGCAGATAAAAGAAGTCTAAGCAACTTAAGTCTCCTTCTAGATTCTATCACCATAGATGGAAGAAGCCATCTTGTAGAATCCTTGGGGAAATTCCCCTATCTCAAAGCCCTATCTCTACGCTTTTGCGAAATTTTCAATGCAACATCATTTGGTCAAGGTAATTAAGTTAACTTATACTGTAAATTAGCTTGTTGGCAATTACTCTTCTGTTTATTTCAATTATTTCACACGCTTTACTTTTTTGGTATTTTGATAGACTTGCTTAATTTCAAAAACTTAGAGCATTTGGACTTAAGTTATTCTACTATCGAGAGTGGCTTTCATCTACAAAGCATTGGAATGATGAGGAATCTTAAAACTATATCATTGCAATATTGTGAACTCACTGGATCCATACCTACCGACAGAGGTATATTTGAGAAAATCCCCTCTCTATGTTGTATCATCTCTTTCAAAAAGTTAGAGATTTTAGCTAATTAAATCTTTATTTTTATTATAAATTTATAACTTTCAGGTCTTTGTGAATTAAAGTATCTGCAGCAACTAGACTTAAGCGGAAATCAATTCAATGGTAGCTTGCCATGGTGTCTAGCAAATTTGACATCCCTTAAACTATTAGATCTCTCTTATAATAATTTTATAGGAGATGTTGCTTTATTTGTGAATTAAAGTATCTGCAGCAACTAGACTTAAGCGGAAATCAATTCAATGGTAGCTTGCCATGGTGTCTAGCAAATTTGACATCCCTTAAACTATTAGATCTCTCTTATAATAATTTTATAGGAGATGTTGCTTTATCTCCTCTTAGGAGTTTAACATCCCTTGAACACATAAACCTCTTTGGAAATCTCTTTCAAATCCCAATCTCGCTCTCTCCATTTTTCAACCATTCAAAGCTCAATTATTTGGATTGTCAAGATAATAAAATATATGTGGCAATGGATGATCATAATTTGACTCCAAAGTTTCAACTAGACATTCTCAAATTATCTAGCTATCATTTATATGGTAGTGGAAAGCTTCCCGGGTTCCTCCATCATCAGTATAACCTACAAGTAGTTGATCTCTCACACAATAGAATTCAAGGGAATTTTCCAAATTGGTTGTTAGAGAATAATACAAAACTAGAGCAACTTCATTTAGCCAATAATTCTCTTTCTGGGTCTTTTCAGTTACCTACTCATTCTCTTTTGAATTTATCAATACTGGATGTCTCTGATAATTTATCCATTACTGGGAATGGTCTCTGATAATTGCTTGTATGGTTATCCTTTCCCCAAAATATAAAATGGAATATATTTCCAAACAGTTGAGAGATTTTAAACATGAGAAGAAAATGGTTTGGATTTATCAATACTGGATGTCTCTGATAATTGCTTGTATGGGTACCTTCCAAAAAAAATGGGAATATATTTTCCAAAGTTGAGAGATTTAAACATGAGAAGAAATGGTTTGAATGGAAACATTCCCTCTTCACTCGGAAATATGAGCTTATTGACAAAATTAGACTTATCCGACAATAATTTATCAGGTAGTATACCAGAGCAGTTGATCATGGGTTGTATCTCATTAGATGAACTTATACTTTCAGATAATTCTTTGCAAGGACAAATATTTCCTGAGAGTGCTAACTTGGAATATTTGGAAAAATTACTTCTGGATGGTAATCGATTGAGCACAAGTATACCAAATAGTTTGTCTAACTGTACTAGTTTGACAATATTTGATGTGAGTGGTAACCATCTCTTTGGAAATATCCCAAAATGGATAGGAAATATGTCTTCTCTTGAAATTTTAGATCTTTCACTCAATAGTATCTCTGGAAGCTTACCATCCAATTTTTGCCCTAATTCTTACCTAAGAGAAATTTATTTGGCAAAAAATAAGCTGCAAGGATCTCTCAGAAATGTTTTTAGTGATTGTTATAGTTTGAAGGTGTTAGACATAAGCCATAATAAGTTGATAGGAAAAATTCCAACATGGATTGTCAACATTTCTACGTTGAGCTATATTTTGTTAAGTCATAATAATTTTATTGGTGAACTTCCAATTAAATTATGTGGGTTACAAGAACTAAGTTTGATTGATTTTTCTCATAATAATCTTTTTGGTCATATTCTCCCATGTCTGACATTGCATAGTGATTGGTCTAGAGAGCCTGAACTTCAACCTCCTTACCCATCACCTATGCAACCTTTAGAATTTACAAATAAAAATGCAACTTATTCTTACCAATGGGAAACCCTCCTATATCTTTCAGGCATTGATTTCTCTTGTAACAAATTTTCAGGAGAAATTCCACCTGAAATTGAAAATCTTAGTGAAATCCAAGTGTTGAATTTGTCTCATAACATTTTGACTGGACCAATTCCACAAACATTTTCAAATTTGAGGCAAATCGAGAGTTTAGATCTTTCTTATAATAATTTGGAAGGAAAAATTCCCTCTCAGCTTACTCAATTATATTTTTTAGCAATTTTTAGTGTAGCACATAACAATTTATCTGGCAAGACACCTGAGAGGGTTGGTCAATTTGCAACATTTGAACAAGGCAGTTATGAGGGAAATTCTTTCCTCTGTGGATTACCTCTTCCAAAGCCTTGCGATACAACCACATCTCCGCCACTGATGCCAACAACTTCAACGGATGAAAAAGAAGAAAATGGCTTCATCGACATGGGTGTTTTCTATGTGAGTTTTGTGGTATCTTACATCATAGTATTATTGGGAATAGTTGCAATTTTGTATATAAATCCATATTGGCGTCGAGTATGGTTCTACTATATAGAATTGACTACCACCAATTGCTACTATTTTTTTGTCGACAATATTTCTTTTGCACCTTTTGATATATTATAAATCCCATTAATTGTGACGCCTCGAAAGTATGGTTTAACTACTATAGAAATTGCATCCTCCCCTACCACCCAATTGCTACTATTTTTTTTGTCGACAATATGTTTCTTTATTGTCCCAAGGTTATGAGTTCTCATAATACTCTGTGTACCCTTGTCCAGATACTATTGAGTTCTAGCATTCATTCACCGTATTTACATAAGTTTCATGGTTGTACTCTTCCCATTTATAATGAATAATGAATTGTAATCAAAAGTGAATTTCAGGTTTTAAAGTGTGTTAGAAAATATATAGATTGACATCTTAACCTTGATCTGGTAATCTCTTAATACACAAGATTCCCTACCATTCCTTAAAAAGGCGCTTCCCTCAACTCTTGCCTTCAAACAAATTGCTATATATGCAAGTACAATTTTAGTGATTCCGACAGATAACTGAAGTTTATTTGGATCCAAAATTAATTATTTTCAAATCATATTTCAGTTTTCGAGCTATCTCCCTCTGTCATAATAAATTTGATCTTGATCATAATAAATTTGTCTTGTATTATGATTTGGATTTCTCGAATCAATCTCCTATTGAAATTGGAAATATTTGTATGATTATTTAATTTGCTAATGTTATATTGCAATCAAAAGAGAATAATAATATATATATTTCAAAAATTTTTTTTTTTTTTAATTTGTATTATTGGGCCACCAGAAAAGCCCAACTTAACCATTTAGCCCATTAGACTGCCAATTTAATAGATGCTTCATCATCATCATATGATATAATTGCAGGCCCAACTTAAGAATAAATAAAATAGTTTAATTTAACCTCCCCTCGAATGTTAACGGGGCAAAATAATTCATGAAATGATTTTTTAAATTTCTTTATATTTTGTTTAAATAAACAATTATTTAAAATAAAATATTGAATTTTGATATTATAATTGTGTTTTTATATTTTGTTATTTAGGAAATATAAATCCAAATACTTATATTATTTATAAATCCAAATACTCTATCAATTATTTATTAAATGGTTAATTTATGTGTAATAATTCTCCCCATAAGAAAAAAAAAAAAAAAAAAAAAAAGATAAAAGACTTCGTCATCTGCTATAGCATTTTATTTATTTCTGTTACTTACAATTTATTTTAAATTAATTATTTTTTTATATTATATATAGCTCCGTCATTTATTATTTATTCAGGATACAAACAGAAGTTTTATCGCATGCCATTTAAATTTATGCAATCAATAGCAATCTTTTTACTCAGTGATTCATTGAGGATTAACAATTTCAATTTTTGTTTCTGAAAAAATCAATTTCTTAAGTTTAAATTTATTAAACATCCGGCAATTGAAATATTAAATTGCAAAATATATAAAATATTTGAAATTATGATGTAATTATTAGGTTGCACATGTGTAAAGTTGAATCAAGCTTATTAATTTAAAGTACCCATGACGGGTTGGCGTATATATAACTTTTTAATCTAATTGAATCCATTAAATATGTAAATCCATGGATTATGAACCAGTACATGAATTATACTAAATAGTACAAAAATTTTAAATAAAATGCAATTATTCAATCTGATGTGTTTTCTCCTATTGTATTATCAAATTTAATATATATAATTATTTTTCTCATAATATTTATATCTATATGTGTAATAAATATATAAAATTTAAAGCATTTTTGCTGACGTCGCGAAATTCTAAAATATTTATTTGTTTAGTATATAAAATTTTAAAGGGCATTTTTTCGCTTGACAGTCGCGGAAATTCTCAAAAATATTTATTTGTTTTAGTCAAAATTTCATTGTTTTATTACCATTCTATAGATATTTGATGAAAATTCAAATATCATTAAATAGTTTTAGCTAAT
>NW_023591192.1:0-32565 GCF_014843425.1 Jatropha curcas | reverse complement strand
CCTGTCTTTACCAATCTTTCTCCTCTCCTCTTCTCTAAATCTTTTCTCCAAATGAGGCCTTCTTTAGTTGTTTCTCTTCTTCTTTTGTCCTTTCTTCTTCATGAGGCTAAAGGTATATATATATTTATATATACATGATTGCTAAACTTATTTATCTTATGAACTTGCAAAATTTATAAATCTTTCTAACATGTTTTATTCTTTTGCTGTAGCAATTCGCTTGGAAAAGGAATTTATGCAAGTGGCGCTTGGAAAAGGAATTTATGCAAGTGGCGCAGCAAAAGATTCATGTGAGTGTTCATGCTTCTGTTTTCTTTATATAATATAAATATCTTTTTTTTCCAATTTTGATGCGAAATTAAATGAATATTCTTGATTTATGCAGGAGGAGAAGAAGAGTACTTCATTAATAGAAAGAAGTAACAAAAATGGTGGTTTTGGAGATGTTATTCTCTGCAAAGAAGGACAATGCACAGGTACCTTGAAGAAAAGAGTTACTAAAGTATCCAAGAAATCATCACCTCATTGGTTACCAAGAGTTCATGAAGATTATTATGGACCTAGGCTTCATAAACCTAAGCACCATTAATTAGCTTTTCATTACTTTACCTAGCTAGAATGGTTAATTATATGGTTAATTATTAATTGATCACTAGTAGTTCGTTTTTTTAAGCTGGTCTCTGACATAGGAGCTGCAGTTGCAGTAGGGTTTTAGAAAGATTTAAACCCATGACCATGTACTGAACTCAAAAGCAAGATTTTCCCCAGAGAAACTGATGAAACTACAAATTCTTTAATCATTAGTAATTTCTTGAGGAAAAATAAAATAAAATATCAATTTATTAAGAAATTCAAATATTAATTTCTTGCATAGTCTAAATGATTCTTGATATTTATTGTTGCAGGAATGAGCAGTAGAAAACTTGCTACTGTGACCACATCTACTATTTTCACCACCACCACCACCACTAAGGTTGGTT
The DNA here is from genome assembly GCF_014843425.1 of Jatropha curcas. Next base: position 31,585 of record NW_023591192.1, on the reverse strand, counting down.
ACTAATTACTATATAGTAAAAAATAAATTTTTCTATTTTTAAACAAAAAAAAAAAAAAAAAAAAAAAAAAAAAAAGAGTTTAATTTCTTTAATTCAGGTTTGACCCTAGGGAGAGGTAGCATAAGAAGTACTTGAGGTGGCTAATCATTTCTTGCTCCTTTTTTATGTCAAAAGCTCCAGCTATAATTATCTGGTTATTGTTACAGAAAGAGGAAATGGATGGGAATAAAGCAGATAGTAACAACCATTTACCAATACCAAGGGTTCAAGAAATACCAAAGGGATCAAGATCAGGAAATGGAGAAGTAGGTGGGGAACATGAGAAGTTCACCATTAATTCATCTTCGCCAACTTCTGAGCAACAGAAGATGACCCACGAAGATAACTATGTGGACATTATGGATTATTCTCCAGCAAAAAGAAAGCCTCCCATACATAACTAATTAATTAAATAAAAATATGTACTCTTCAGCTCTAGAGAGAGAAAAGAAAAGAAAAGGGAAGTTGTAGGATAATAAAAAAACACTGATAAAAAGTTGAACAGCATTACAGAAATGCTGCAGTTTTTTAGGGCTAGGAATGATTTTTGTACATACTATATATTCCATTAGCGAAGTTATTTTAATATACTGTGATTTTGATTATTGAGTTACGAACACTTCTATTCCATGGGAGCTTACCACTAGGCTTCTATATAGAACACAACATAAGTATATTTGTACAGAGAATCCTTATTAAATTAAATGATAATGGTTAATTATGTTATTGAAAAAGCTAATAGCATGTATTAATATAGGGAAACCTCACATCGGATGACTGCAAGAGTGAAAAGGTGTGCATATATGAACTATGGTTGAACAAACTTTAAAATATTACGAGGCCTTCTCCGTAGAATTGTAAGGTCTTGCTCGAAAAAAAAAAAAAAAAAAAAAAAAAAAAAAAAAAAAAAAAAAAAAAACACGAAGGGATATTTGAGAAAAAGAAAAATGGCAAATTGGATATACAAGTCTGAGTCCATGAAAAAGATTAGGCCATCTGTGCTAAATGAAATGAAGTGGTAATCTGCAACGTTTTTTCTCTTGTGTTTTGGGCTGGGTCTACCAGGTTTCAGGGGTCTACCAGGTTTCAGTTATTGAATGCACTGTATGAGTAGTTACAGCTACATGTGGGGATCACGTGTTGTCTCTCGGTCTCAGGTCATGTACACAATGGCCCAAGACAGCCCAGATTGCGGTGAACCATGGGTTGAAAAATGAGCTCAGAAAATGTTCACTTGATGACCCAAATTCAGTACGGCCTTACAAATAGTCTGGCGAGCAAGTAGTTTCCTTAACTTTTCATTTTTCGATTTTAAATCTTCTTTATGTGCATTGGATATGACATAATTGTTAGGATATAATAGTAATTAGACAGGCGTTAGCTCGTATAAATAGGATATTAAATAGATATGATTGTAATTTTTGACAAATCAATATATCCTTATATTATTCTGTTCACTCTTACACTATTATTGACTTTTTACATTAATTAAAATTAATTAATTATCTAAGGTCATGAATATGCACCGAAAATAGTTAAACTTTGTAAATACTTACATTTTCAATTTTCAATTTTCAAAGTGATTGTGAATCAATAATCGCATTGGAAGCCAACCAATTGTGGTTTAGTTGGTCTTCTCATTTACGTAAGAAATTTCGAGATCGAGTCATCTCGACCATAAGAGTTTTCACTAATTTAGTGAGTTAAAGAGAGAGTTATCCCCTGTTGCCCTTAGTATCATTCCAACTTATTAGACCTCCTTATGAAAATATATATAAAAAAATAAAGATTTAACATATTAACTAATTTGGGACAAACAAAAAATGAGAGTTTTTATTATGTCATTATTTGTTACTCTTCTGTTCCAATTTAATAGCAATAAATATGGTATTTTACCTTGTTCTATTTTAAGTATTCATTTAGAATTTTGAGAGCATATTATTTTTTTTTTCAATTTTATCCATATTTATTAAGTGTTTTGTAGCCAAATTAAAAGAAGAGCTTTTAATTTAAAAAAAAATCAATTTAGACATTCTACTATATATCTTTAAAAAATCATTGTATTTTAATCATTTTTTTTTATTCTTATGAAAAGATGACATTAATTTCTTTAGTGATTATGATGAATTTCATGTTCAATGTCATAAATTTATTGTATATCTAATATTTTGGTCCTCTTCTTTGCCGTCTAATTCAAGCTAATTATTGTCAACACTTCCATGAAGTCTTTCAATCCCGTCTTGCACGTTCTTCGTTCGTTGAATCAAAAATTTATTTTCCACAAGATGGGTAGGTCTATGCGCACTTATTTATCATACTTCTATATTATATATTTTCTAACATTGGTCCATTAAATTAATTTGCCATGTCGCTATAAAAGACAAAAGCATCAAGAACATCCGATTCATTACACAAATATGAAAATGGTGTTGATTGGAAAGAGTTGGATGTTGCTGATGATTACGAGTTTATTATTACAAAGTAGTAGTTGTAATGGTTGTTTGAAGCATGAGAAAATTGCTCTCTTGCAACTCAAGTCTTCCTTCAGACATTCTGATAATAGCCCCATGGCGGCTTGGCCCCATGGCGGCTTGGGGAAGTGTTGAGAATTGCTGTAATTGGGAAAGTGTTGAGTGCAATCATAATACTGGGGAAGTTGATGAACTCCATCTTGACGGCTTACAAGATTCTAATTCAGAAGAGTGGTATCTAAATGCTTCTTTATTTCTTCCCTTTCATAAATTGAAAGTTCTCGATTTAGGTTCCAACAACATAGCTGGATGGATCAAGAATAAAGGTATCTATCTATTTATTTTATTATACAATTAATTATAATCATTTGCAAATCAATAAACGATGCTAGCTTTTGCTAGCTTTTCTAGTTTTAGCCATCCGATATCTGAAATCTTCTGATTCGACTCATTCGAGTTCACGCGGGCTACAAAAGGGGCATAGCACTCCCTCCAAGTGTTTAAAGGGACTCTATATCCAGGGTTCGAACTCGAGACATCTAGTTAAGGGAGAAGGGATTTCTACTATCTCATTTCACCCCTCGAGTATAAACGAGGCCGGCTTTAAATGAAGATAACGATTATTATATTATATTACTCATAATTATAATTCTTTGTTCAGGTTTTGAAAAGCAACCAACACTTAACAATCTGTAGATTCTTGAGTTAAGTTAGAGAATCTGCAATACAAACGTGGATTGCTCTTATTTAATTGCCACATCAGAAAAATGAAAAACTTTTTGAAAAATTCTCTTCAATGCTAATATCTATTTAGGATGTCGAGCTGATATGTCAAAAAAAATTAATAGACATTGTCTGGTACACCTTCTATTTCTAGAGGTCTCTTAGACAATGTTAACATTTATTGTTCTTTGATGATTGGTTGCATATCAAATTGTGAGCCCAGAAAATAGAGAAAAAAGAGAATGAAAGAAAATTCAAAACTAATGTATTGGGTAGAGTTTTTTAAAATTCATTATCTATAAGTAGACATTCAACCACATCATTATTCACACATTCTATTTCATATGACACATCGGCCACAATTCACGTTAACATTGGAGATGCTCTTATAATATGTTCAACAGCATCAGTCTAAAATGTCTAGGTGGTCTTTCATCTTTAAAATTTTTAAATTTGTATAGCAACAATCTCAAAGGAATTATTGATATTCAACAATCTCAAAGGAATTATTGATATTCAAGGTCAGCTTTCACTTCACTCTTTTTAAATTTTTTTTTCTTTGGAAAAATCAATTTGAAATTTTTAGCTAAGTCATCATATATGTGTTTATAGCTAACTCATTCTATTTTTGTGTATCAACTATTAAACAAAGGAAAAATCATATGTATATGTGCAAAATTGAATAATTTGAAGAATTTACAGGAGTTGAATATGGGAGGCAACCAAATTGAAGGCTTTAAATATTTGCATGATACGAATTGATTTTTCATTGCACTCATTAATTATGTTGATTGCTTTTTTTGAGTATTGGAAAAGGGGATTCGAACTTGAATTTATTGTCAGGTCATGCAATTATTATAGAGAATTCAAATGCACTTACCACTACATTACATCTTGGTGTGCAATTGTTTTGATTGCTTAATTAAATAAGTTCAAAAAATATTGTATATATGTAGGTGATGAAGAATTGCTGAAGTTGAGGAATCTGGAGCACCTTAGCTTAGGTGGAAATCTCTTTAATAACAGTATTCTATCATTCCTCAAAGGGCTCTCATCTCTCAAAAGTCTGGACATAGGAAGCAATCAATTCGAAGGACCATTCAATTTCAAAGGTTAAATAAGTTTATTTTCCCTCTCTTTATGATTCAGTTTAAACAATTTGAATAGAAAATTGTGTATAATTAAATGATCTAATTAGTCTTTTTTTTTTTTTTTTTTTTTTTTTTTTTTTTTTTTTTTTTTTTTTTTTTACTAATTAGAACTACGAACCTTAAAAAGCTTAGAGGAGCTGGACTTGAGTGAAAATAACAACATTACAAAATTTGTGGACTTACCAGGTGCACTTTCAATCTTGATTAATATGTGTTTTGGTAATTATTGACATAAATAGATTCTATTCTCACTTGCAGATAAAAGAAGTCTAAGCAACTTAAGTCTCTTTCTAGATTTTATCACCATAGATGGAAGAAGCCATCTTGTAGAATCCTTGGGGAAATTCCCCTATCTCTAAGCTTTTGCAAAATTTTCAATGCAACTATATTTGGTCAAGGTAATTAAGTTAATTTATACTGTAAATTAGCTTGTTGGCAATTACTCTTCTGTGCATTTCAATTATTTCTTTTTTGGTATTTTGATAGACTTGCTTCATTTCAAAAATTTGGAGCATTTGGACTTAAGTTTTTCTATTTTCGAGAGTGGGTTTCATCTACAAAGCATTGGAATGATGAGGAATCTTAAAACTCTATCTTTGCTAAATTGTAGACTCACTGGATCCATACCTGCCGACAGAGGTATATTTAAGAAAATCCCCTCTCTATGTTGCATCATCTCTTTCAGAAAGTTGGAGATTTTAGCTAATAAAATCTTTTATTTTTATTATAAATTTATAACTTTCAGGTCTTTGTGAATTAAAGTATCTGCAGCAACTAGATTTTGGAGGAAATAATTTCAATGGTAGCTTGCCATGGTGTCTAGCAAATTTGACATCCCTTAAACTATTTGATCTCTCTTATAATAATTTTATAGGAGATGTTGCTTTATCTCCTCTTCGGAGTTTAACATCCCTTAAATACCTAAACCTCTTTGGAAATCTCTTTCAAATCCCAATCTCGCTCTCTCCATTTTTCAACCATTCAAAGCTCAATTATTTGGATTGTCAAGAAAATAAAATATATGTGACAATGGATGATCATAATTTGACTCCAAAGTTTCAATTAGACATTCTCAAATTATCTGGCTATCATTTATATGGTAGTGGAAAGCTTCCCAAGTTCCTCTATCATCAGTATAACCTACGAGTAGTCGATCTCTCACACAATAGAATTCAAGGGAAATTTCCAAAGTGGTTGTTAGAGAATAATACAAAACTAGAGGAACTTCATTTAGCCAATAATTCTCTTTCTGGGTCTTTTCAATTACCTACTCATTCTCTTTTGAATTTATCAATACTGGATGTCTCTGATAATTGCTTGTATGGGTACCTTCCAAAAAAAATGGGAATATATTTTCCAAAGATATATTTTCCAAAGTTGAGAGATTTAAACATGAGAAGAAATAGTTTGAGTGGAAACATTCCCTCTTCATTTGGAAATATGAGCTTATTGACAAAATTAGACTTATCCGACAATAATTTATCAGGGAGTATACCAGAGCAGTTGACCATGGTTTGTATCTCATTAAATGAACTTATACTTTCAGATAATTCTTTGCAAGGACAAATATTTCCTGAGAGTGCTAACTTGGAATATTTGGAAAAATTACTTTTGGATGGTAATCGATTGAGCACAAGTATACCAAATAGTTTGTCTAACTGTACTAGGTTGATAATATTTAATGTCAGTGATAACCATCTCTTTGGAAATATCCCAAAATGGATAGGAAATATGTCTTCTCTTGAAATTTTAGATCTTTCACTCAATAGTATCTCTGGAAGCTTATCATCCAATTGCCCTAATTCTTACCTAAGAGAAATTCATTTGTCAAAAAATAAGCTGCAAGGATCTTTCAGAAATGTTTTTAGTGATTGTTCCAGTTTGATGGTGTTAGACTTAAGCCCTAATAAGTTGATAGGAAAAATTCCAACATGGATTGTCAACATTTCTAGGTTGAGCTATATTTTGTTAAGTCATAATAATTTTATTGGTGAACTTCCAATTCAATTATGTGGGTTAGAACTAAGCTTGGTTGATTTTTCTCATAATAATCTTTCTGGTCATATTCTCCCATGTCTGATATTGAGTAGTGATTGGTCTAGAGAACTTGAAACTCAATCTCCTGACCCACCACCTATGCAACCTTTAGAATTTACAAATAAAAATGCAACTTATTCTTACCAACGGAAAACCCTCCTATATCTTTCAGGGATTGATTTCTCTTGTAACAGATTTTCAGGAGAGATTCCACCTGAAATTGGAAATCTTAGTGAAATCCAAGTGCTGAATTTGTCTCATAACATTTTGACTGGACCAATTCCACAAACATTTTCAAATTCGAGGCAAATCGAGAGTTTAAATCTTTCTTACAATAATTTGGAAGGAAAAATCCCCTCTCAGCTTACTCAATTATATTCATTAGCAGTTTTTAGTGTAGCACATAACAATTTATCTGGCAAGACACCTGAGAGGGTTGCACAATTTGCAACATTTGAACAAGGCAGTTACGAGGGAAATTCTTTCCTCTGTGGATTACCTCTTCCAAAGCCTTGCGATACAACCACATCTCCGCCACTGATGCCAACAACTTCAACGGATGAAAAAGAAGAAAATGGCTTCATCGACATGGGTGTTTTCTATGTGAGTTTTGTGGTATCTTACATCATAGTATTTTTGGGAATAGTTGCAATTTTGTATATAAATCCATATTGGCGTCGAGTATGGTTCTACTATATAGAATTGACTACCACCAATTGCTACTATTTTTTTGTCGACAATATTTCTTTCTTGTCCAAGTTTGGAGTTTCATAATATTGTGTCCTGTCAGATACTATTGAGTTTATGCATTCTCAATATTTCATAATTAATGTTGTAACTCTTGTAATGAATAATGAATGTAATAGAGTGAATTATCGGTTTTAAGTGTGTTAGAAAATATTAATTCCATCTTAACCTGAGCTGTAATCTCTTTAATAACAAGATCCTGCCATTCCTTAAAGGGCTTTCATCTGTCAAACAAATTGTATATACTGTACAGCTAATTTTAGTGTTCGACAGATAAACTGAGGTTTATTTGTCCAAAAATAATTATTTTCTAATAATTTCAGTTTTGAGCTATCTCCCTCTGTCATAATAAATTTGTCTTGTATTATGATTTGGATTTCTCGAATCAATCTCCTATTGAAATTGGAAATATTTGTATGATTATTTAATTTGCTAATGTTATATTGCAATCAAAAGAGAATAATAATATGAAATTGGAAATATTTGTATGATTATTTAATTTGCTTAATGTATATTGCAACTCAAAAGAGAAATAATTTAATAAAATATTTTTCAAAATATTATTAATTTTTTAATTTGTATATTGGGCCACAGGAAAAGGCCCAACTTTACCATTTAAGCCCATAGACTGCCAATTTAATGATATGGGCTTCTATATATTCATATTGATATAATTGCAAGGGCCCAACCTAAAGATAAAGAAAATTAGTTTATTTAACTTTCCCCTCGAATGTTACGGGGGCAAATAATTCATGAAATGATTTTAAATTTCTTTATTATTTTGTTTAAATTAAACAATTATTTAAAAATTAAAATATTGAACTTTGATATTACCAATTGTGTTTTATATTTTGTTATTTAAGAAATATAAATCAAATACTTATATTATTTATAAATGTAATTATGTGTAATATTCTCTCAAAAAAAAAAAAAAGAAAAAAAAAAAAAAAAGAAGATAAAAGACTTCGTCATCTGCTATAGCATTTTATTTATTTCTGTTACTTATAAATTATTTTAAATAAATTATTTTTTTATATTATATATAGCTCCGTCATTTATTATTTATTCATTATACAAACAGAAGTTTTATCACATGCCATTTAAATTTATGCAATCAATAGCAATCTTTTTACTCAGTGATTCATTGAGGATTAACAATTTCAATTTTTGTTTCTAAAAAAAACAATTTCTTAAGTTTAAATTTATTAAAAAAATCCTGCAATTGAAATATTAAATTACAAACTATATAAAATATTTGAAATTTTGATTTAATCATTAGGTTGCACATATGTAAAATTGAATCGAGCTTATTAATTTAAAGTACTCGCGACGGGTGTACGAATATATAACTTTTTAATCTAATCGAATCCATTAAATGTGTAGATCTATGGATTATGAACCAGTAAATAAATTATACTAAATAGTACAAAAATTTTAAATAAAATGTAATTATTTAATGTGATGTGTTTTCTCCTATTGTATTATCAAATTTAATATATATAATTATTTTTCTTATAATATTTATATCTATCTATGTAATAAATATATAAAATTTAAACCATTTTTGCTGACGTGACGAAATTCTAAAATATTTATTTGTTTAGTCAAAATTCATTTTATTTGAGAGAATTTATTTTTTATTACCATTTATAGATATTGATGGATTGAAATTAATATCATTAATAATTTTTAGTAATTAATGAATTAAAAATAATGTTGATACTTTGAAAATGTTTCAACTTTAGTTTTTGATAAATAGTAAAACATTTCAGTTGCTTTTACTAATTCATGAGTTAATAGTATCATAAATATTATTGAAAATAAACTAAAATTATAAAATAATTAAAATGTATCAATTACGATAAAATTAATAATAATAATCAATATATCATTAATATATTTATCATTTTGAAATCATTAATAATTAATAATTAATAATTAATAAATATCTCATTTTAAATTCAAATCTTTTTGAAATTATTTAAATAATATTTTTCCTGAATAAGTCTCTTTATTAAACAATGATTAAATGGTAAATATAATTTATGATATATTTAAAAAACATTTATAAATATAGCTGGAAAGATGTTTTTTATTAATGAGAGTTTCATAATTGGCATTTTATATTTTATTTAATATAACTTATAAATTACAATTCACTTAAATAGCTTTAAATGCAATTAAAACTTAATCATTGATTTGAACAATACATAAATGTTATTAATTATAGTTTTGAATACATGCCAAACATTTATAACCAAAACATTTATAATATAATTTTGATTAGTTGAATTTAATTATGATTGAAATATTATAAAAAAATTTAAATGTAACTTTAAAATAAATATAATTGGAAGAAACTTCTTAAAATTAAAGTTTTATACTAAGAATTCACCTAATATTTGTTTTAAATATACTTTTTTCATGTGAAAAAACGACAAGCACAAATAGTAGACTAACAGAGCAATAAATCAAAACAAAATTGTAGAAAAATTACAATAATAAGAAATTACTAATAATATTGTATTTAAGAACATTCAACAATTTAATAAAAAATCATAATTTTTTTTTTGGAGGAATAAAAAAAAAAAATCATAAGTTATAACTGTGCACATTACATGTAAGCCACCAGTTGGAATATAATTAAGACAATCCCGAATTCTAAACTAATTTATTAAAACATGAATTAGCTACAATAAACGAGTATTAATTATTTCCCTTAATAAAAGATAATTATTTTTTAATCTTAAATTATAAATCCAAAAATCACCTTGTAGATGAAAACGGTGTCGAGAAGCATATTAACATTTCCCTCCTCGTCCTACGTAAGTGCCATTTATCATCAGGTGTCAGCTCTCAGCTGCCAAATACGGAGAGGGAGAGAGGGTGCACAGTAAATTTCCGTATCTCTTCGCTATCCATACCATTATCGGCATAACTCTCTCCCTCCTCTGTCTCCGAAATCTCCTTGAAGCGAATTTGTTTTTCTAATCACAGGTAATTCCGACTATTTGCTTAGGTATGTCCGACTTATTTGCCTTTTTTTTTTTTTGGAATTCCTCTTTAATGGTTTTCATTCTGCTAATTAGGTTTTCAGCGTTGGATATTTGGTTTTTTGCTTGGGTTCTTCTGTTTTCTGATGATTGGTGAGGTGACGCTCTAAATCTTTAGCTAGTCTGGGTGACAATTGTGAATTTTGGGAGACCTAAGAATGATATCAGAGAAATACACTGGATTTGTCTCCCGGCCATTTGGAGGGAATTGCACGAATTAGATCCTCTTGCAAGAAGATTAAAGGTTAAGAAATAGTTGCGGGGTCTTCTGTTTACTAATTGTTGTTACTGGGTGAATTGATGCTTATTTGAACCTTAACTTCGTGTTAAAGTTGTTATTGGTAACTTTTTAGTCTTTAAGATAGTTAATTGAAATTAATTTAGTTTTGTTTGTTCTGGACATCATTCAATCTTTTAGGTTTAAGATTGTTTCAGTTTTAAGTTACTATTATGCGCGCTTATAGAATGTCTTCATTTTTTTTTTTTTGGAATTCTCTTTAATGGTTTCATTCTCTAAATTAGGTTTTCAGCTTGGATATTTGGTTTTGCTTTCTTTGTTTCTGATGATTGGTGAGGTGAGCTTAAATTCTTTAGCTAGTCTGGTACAATTGTGATTTTGGGAGACCTAAAATGATATCAGCTAGAAATACATGGTTGTCTCCCGGGCCATTTGAGGGATTGACGATTAGATTCTTGCAGAATGATTAAAGGTTAAGAAATGTTGGGGTCTTCTGTTTCTATTGTTTGTACTGGTGAATTATGCTTATTGAACCTTAACTTCGGTTAAAGTTGTTAACTTTAGTCTTTAGATAGTTATGAAAATTATTGTTTTGTTTTTTGGCATCTCAATCTTTTAGGTTTAATTGTTCAGTTAAGTTTACTATTAGCTTTGAATTTCATTTTGTTTTTCTATGGAGAATTAGGGCTTTCAAATACAAAGGCATAAAATATCAAAATTACGGTGTAGTTTTCTCTTATAAGTGGCTTGGAATTGGACAGTAGGCCCTAAGTCCACATAAATGTGTTTCTGTCCACAATTATGACTTACAAATTCTGCAGAATTAGAAGTTGAAATAAATGTTGCTGTGTGCAGTGTTTTTGTATGTGATGTGAAATGGTTGTACATGCTGGAGGTTTTTTGCTGCTCCTAATGAGGATGAACACAAAGATTGTGATTTTGGTGTTCATCATGTTTGAACTTTGTATAGCAACCAGAATTTATAAGACTAAAGAAAGCAAGTGTCATGGTGGCTTTTTTTTTTGATACTGGGGAAGGGAGGGATTCATGCTTAGGTCTTTATCCAAGTTGGATATGAACTTACTGCTAAGCTAAACCTGAGTCTATGTGGGAACTTGACCTCATATGTGTTGCTGTAGAGAAAGGGTGGAGCATGACACTTATAGATAACTATGTGTCTTACATATTAATACTTCCAAGACCTGGGATAACTAAATTCTGGAATAAAGTACACGAGATAAATTAGATATGTGGCAGCTACCACCGAATTTTTTTTTTTTTACCTTATTCTACGAAATGCTTTTAGTTGTACTCTCAAACTTGAGAGTTAGTGAGTAAATGAGAATCTTGTTAAAATTGAAGGTGGAGATGAATCTTAGTCTATGAGGGAGGGAAGTGATAGAGTATACTGTCTAGAGGAAATATGATTTGCTTATGCCTAAAGGAAGCTATTTTCCATGCAAAGAACTCTCAAGAGGCCTTCTAATATTTGTAATGGCCATATCGGCCGCAATGGCTGTGAAAGGCTATGTATAAGAGTATATTGGCTATTGACTGGTGAAGAGTACCATGCAGGTGAAATTACATATTCCAATGCATATCTAGTTTTATTGGCCTTCATCCTGAGCTCAAAATCTGATGTGTATGAGTCGGCCAATGTTTGAAACCATGCTGGGTTTCACTGTACAGAAATTTTTTGCGTTTGATTTATAACCTTATCTGACGACGTCATGATAATGACCAAAATTTTTCCCTCCTCTTTGGCAAATTTTCTGCTAACTGATGTTCTGTTATATATCTATATAAATAATACCTCAAAAACAATACATGATGGCTGTCATAAAGTAAATCGGATCACCCTTTTTTATTGGTTTTTATGCAGTCATGATTTTATGAAAAAGTACAAGCCTTAATGTTGTTTATAACAATTTGACAAATTAAACCCTTGGACAAATGTCCCTATACATATTTAAAGCCTGTTAAGATACATCCTAAGAATGAACTCATGGGGGATCTGTATAATAAAGGCCATGCATAAGTGACTTCTTACTGAGTTTTAATTTTTGAATGAATGTGGCTTACTTTGTAAGTTTTCTTAGTTTCAGTCACTTTCTTGTTTCTGTACCAGTATGCTGAAGGCTTTCTATTTTTTATGTATCTTTTTTGTAGACAACATTTTTGTAAGCCGTATCATTCATCATGTCAAATGGAATTGCTAAACATGTTATTTTTCTCTTCACCCTAGCATGTTCCCACCTGAGGAAAAAAAAAAAAGAAGAAAGAAAGCTAACTTCCTATATTACATTCTTTATATGCAGGCATTTGTTGCTTTAAGGAGAATGGGAAATGATGGTACTCAGAAAATTCCTATGGCCGATGAGGCTGAAGGTTCAGAGACAACAATTGAAATAAAAATAAAAACTTTGGATTCTCAAACCTACACTTTAAGAGTGGACAAACAGGTAAATGCTTTGGCTCCCCACTATATTGTGGCTTTTCCAATAATTTATGCTATTTCATGAACACAAAATACTTCTCACAGCTAGATTTTTGGAGACAAGGGTATAGAATATGAACCTCAGAAAGAAAGTTAACCAAGGGAGGAATTCGAAAATTCCTACAACCACTACAATCATAAGTATGGTCTCTTCAGCAGCTATTCTTTTGAGAATGGTTGAGGAATCTTTGGTGTACAAGAAACTGTAATTTCCCCCCTTTTCATAAGAAAAGAAATTCTATTAATGAAGAAACAAAGGAGTTCACAACTTGGAGGGTGGGGCATCCTTCTGAACTAATCCATGCATAAAATGAAAAAAAAAAAATAATAAATATGTAATACCCTCTAATTACTATGAATATTTCTTTGATACTCCTGTGGAAGTCCCTATATCACAAGCCAAAAAAGAATCCAAGAGAACCACCTGATCTCATGATGGATGGTAAGACAAAACCTGGTATTTTGAAAACCCTAATATTCATCATGCAAGAGGAAAAACTTCCCGATCTCTACCATCTGTGTGCTTCATCTAAACAACTTTTTCTTCAAGCTTGATTTCAAAAATGAGTGGGGCATAACTCAATTACCTAAGACTTCATTTAATATCTCAACAGAAAATATTGAAGAACATATATTATAAGCAGCTCAGCAAATAGATTATCCCATGTTTCTTGATCTTTCTTAAACATGAGACACCATTTATGATCTTGCCATAATGGTAAGAGCTTTAATACTTGTTTTGCACGTGAGAATTTATAAGGAAGGCCTTGTATGTGAACCCTTTTTGTGGAGGCTTTGAATTTCATCATATCCTTTCCTTTGTTTTTGAGTATCCTGCAGATGCCTGTTCCTGCATTGAAAGAACAGATCGCTTCTGTCACAGGCGTGGTGTCAGAACAACAACGTTTAATATGCCGCGGAAAAGTTTTAAAGGATGATCAACTACTTTCTGCCTATCGTATCCTTTATCTTTCTATAAGGCTGGCAATTTTTTCTTTTCTCTAACAAAACAATATTCTGTATATCATTTATTGTGGCATGCGAGTTTAACTTTTATCATGATCATCGTCATTTATTAATGAGTCTTCTAGCAGAATTCAAGGAAAGATATTCAATTTGGGCCCAAGATAGATATGGTTTGCTTAAGGAGTAGTAGTACGCAGACTTAAGTCACATGATAGGAAAATCCAATATTGCGTTCTCTCTTTCTCTGTTTTCATGTGCATGTAATTAGAAAAACCAGACCTAACTAAAACGCTTGTTAATTCTGTGCGCGCGCACACACACACACACATGATAGTTGTAGTCTCAAACTAGTTGGAATTTGTCATGTGGATCTCTGTCCTTCTCACCTGTTAGTTGAACCCATTTACTTTTTTACACCAGTCCATCCGTAGGCCTAAATGGTGACAAAAAAAACTGTATTAATTCAACATGAGAAGAGGTAAATTCTAGAATTACTGAAAATTCCATTTAGTAGTTGACATAAAAGAACTATCCTCCTCACAGTCGTGCCTTACTCAGCAGTTCATTTAATCTTGTTGCTTAACATGGTTTAGATGTTGAAGACGGGCATACCTTGCATCTGGTAGTCAGGCAACCTGTTCTGCCATCTTCTGATGGCTTGTCCAATCATCCAGGTTTGATTTGTTTTGTATTTCTTTTCTTCAACTATTACCATCAAATGGCAAGTAATGATGATGCTTGATGTCAATGCCGTTATAGCATTTCGCTGATGTCATTCTGGCTTTTCACAATTTACTGTTGTGGCTTTGATCTTTAACTTGGTGTGTAAAATGTGTCAGTCACCGTGATGTGCGCATTCACATTAATAGCAGTAAAGATTAACCACTTGATTTCAATGCTGCAGCCAATGAACCCGCTTCAAGTACAAGCCGTGGTCATGGGAGTCCCAGTGTTGTAATTGAAACTTTCAGTATGCCAGATCAAGGGGATGGAGTTCCTCCAGAAATCAGTAGGGTGAGGCTATGACTAGCTGTCAAATGGAGAATATATATATATATATATATATATATTGCATCTGTACAGTTTTTATAATTTGTATATAATTCTTTCTCATCATTTTGAAACAGATTGTTTCTGCTGTTCTTGGTTCATTTGGATTTCCAAATATTGGAAGTGGCGGTGAAGGCATTGATGCTGGAAGGGTAAGTCTGAATTTGAACTCTGGAAGCTCAGGACAATAAATTACATTACATTTTATAGTATGATAGAGTGAAAATTTGCCTCCCTAACTCGCATCCTCTATCTGTCTTCCCTTTTCTCTCTTTGCATACATACCTGGGCAAATGAATATATTACAAACAGTATGCATTAAAATGTCTAACACATCCTAAGAATTTACAATTATAACTTGTTGAGATGCCCAAAGTTGAGGCTTCCTTAGATATGACAAAGAGCTGGTGGCTATGTTGCACGGAAACTTCCTTTGGCTGCCGTTTCTGTGTTTCGGAAACGTTTCCTGCACGGAAGCACTTGGAAACTCCTCGGAAACCTTTCAGGGCTGTTTCTGTATTGAGTAATTTGGAAACACGTTTCTTCTCTCTAAATACGTTTCCTTAAACTGGAAACTTTCAAAAACTCATTTCACTTATTAAAATAAATGCATAAATAAATACAAATTCATAAAACATGTATTTTTACGAGTATGAAACTTGTAATTTTTTTGGATATGATTAAATGATGATTGGACTTAACTTATTGTTGAATATATTTAATGGTTTATAATAAAAATTAACGTTTCATTAAAACTGGAAAACTTTCAAAAAAAACTCATTTCAACTTATTAAAATAAATGCATAAATTAATATAGCAAATTTCCAATTAAAACATGTATTTTTTATGAGTATGGAACTTGTAATTTTTGGGATATGATTAAATGATGATTGGACTTAACTTATTGTTTGAATATATTTAAAATGGTTTATAATAATTTAATATTTTTATATTTATAAATATAACCCTATATTTTTTCATATTTAGTGCGTTTTCCCCACGTTTTCCAATTTCTTATATTTTTTAAAAATACTGTTTCCCTGTTGTCAACTGTTTCCATGCTTGCTACGTTTTCCGCGGTTGTCCGTTTCTGTTTCCAATGCAACATAGGCTGTTGGCATGCTTCCTTAGGTGTTAGTCGCTGGCAAAATTAAAAATTTTTCTTTTAATGGCTTTTGTACATTCATTAAACTCAAGTGTTAACATGTTTATACTGATTTCTTTCCATTGGCATTAGAATCTGGAAGGAGCGTGGGCAACACAGATTACCCAGCTGCTAGTTGGTACAGCCAGATACAACCCAGACACAACCTGAACAAGCTGGCAGCTTGTAATTTTTTTGGATATGATTAAATGATGATTGGACTTAACTTATTGTTGAATATATTTAATGGTTTATAATAATTTATATTTTTATATTTATAAATATAACCCTATATTTTTCATATTTATGCGTTTTCCCCACGTTTCCATTTCTTATATTTTTAAAAATACTGTTTCCCTGTGTCCTGTTCCATGCTTCTACGTTTCCGTTTCCGTTTCTGTTTCCATGCAACATAGGCTGGTGGCATGCTTCTTAGGTGTTATCCTTGCAAAATTAAAAATTTTCTTTTAATGGCTTTGTACATTCATAAACTCAAGTTTACATGTTTATACTGATTCTTTCCATTGGCATTATCTGGAAGGAGCGTGGGCAACACAGATTACCAGCTGCTAGTGGTACACCAGATACAACCCAGACACAACCTGAACAAGCTGGCAGCAGGGTGCAGTCTGATAGATTACAAAGTGCTTTTGGCCTTCCAACAGCAGTTTCGTTGGGTTCTCTGCATCCTCCTGTAAGTTTGGGATCCCTCCGCCTTCCTTTGCCCCCAATTTTGTTTCTTTTGTTTATGGAATGGTTCTTATGGCATGTATTTATTGTTCAAGTTTCAAATATTATGCAATATTCTCGGTCATTGTAGGTTATTCCTGATTCTTTGGCAACTATGTCCCAATATCTGAGTCTTATGAGGCGTGAATTTAATGCCATTGGTCAGTTTTATCTCCAGTGTTGAATTCTATAATTTGATGTTTAGTTGCTTCTCTAATGCCTGATTCTTGATCCATTGATATGGTTGTGATGCATTATAATGGCAGGCACAGATGGTGAAAACAGTGCTGAAGCGGAAGCCATTCAGAGAACTGAGCAAAGAGACTCTAATTCTGCATCCAGATCAGCAACTGCACAAGAAAGGCTTCCAACTCCTGCATCCTTGGCAGAAGTGATGCTGTCTAGCAGACAATTTATCAATGAACAAGTTGCAGAATGCATACAAGTGTGTTCTTTAGTGCCAGTCTACCTACTTTAGATGTTGTCATTATCTTTATTTTACTTTCCCTTATTTTAGGTAGCCTATTGTATATTATCTTTACACTTGAAACTAAGTTGCTGAAGGTTATAGGAATCTGATTATTTATTATAGTTTTCATGCTCATCATAAATTTAATCTTTTTATTTTTCTGCTCTTTATGATCTTGGTGTTGAAAGTATGATGACATTTTTTTCATTTATTCCTTCTCAAACTTAAATTGCATTGTCTACCTCCACTTCCCCTTTCTATTCTGTATACTTGCAGAATCTTGCAAGACAACTAGAGAGTCAAGAAAATGTTACTGATTCTGCAGCAAGGTTGAGCGCTCAGTCTAGTGCATGGAGGACAGGAGTTCAACTTCACAATTTAGGTGCATTTCTACTTGAACTTGGACGTACAACAATGACCCTTCGACTAGGTCAAGCACCGGTAGGGTTTTCTTAAATTTTCCATCTTTGGCATCTTATCTGTTTTTTGGTGACATCTCCTGAGTTGTTTTTGTTGCCATGATCATCATTATACAGTCTGAAGCTGTGGTTAATGCTGGTCCTGCTGTTTTCATAAATCCATCTGGTCCTAATCCTCTTATGGTTCAGGTTATTATCTTAACATCTCCTAGATTTATTTTAAATTATTTATGCTTCTCAGTATATATATATATATTCTGATGACACCTTTAAATACAGCCTCTTCCATTTCAACCGGGAGCAAGCTTTGGTGCCATTCCTGTGGGATCTGTGCAGCCCGGATCTGGTTTGGTTAATGGCATTGGTACTGGATTTCTTCCAAGGCGTATTGATATACAAATTCGAAGAGGTACTGTGCAAATATGTACCTTTTGTAATCAACAATTTGGATCCATTGATGTAAATTATGTACCCACTTATTAACCAATATTGTTTTCATCAAAGGTTCTTCAACAGCATCACCCAATCATAATCGCGAGGATCGAAGTGATAATCAGCAGCCCTCAGTGCAGAGGAACCTGGAAACTGGTTCCGCTAGTGAAAATCTAGGTAGTCAAACAGCATCAAGGGTCGCAGAAGGTTCATCTTTTGGTGGAGAGTCTGGAGTGCGGGTCGTGCCAATTAGAGTTGCAGCTGTTCCTGGTCCATTCAGTCGCCTTCCTTCTGATTCTCCTAGCAATTCTATAGGGTTATATTATCCTGTTCTTGGAAGATTCCAACATGTAGCTTCTGGACATGTGGGTGGTGCACGAGGATCTCAAGCTTCTGGTGAGCATCAGCCTGCTGGTGTTCAAACTGAGCAGCAGTCAACTTCTGAACCTGCAGTGCAACAACCAAATGCTGAACATCAGACAAGAGATGGTAATATAACTAATACAGCATTTACAATAATTTCTCAGCCCATACTTCATGTAGAAATTGATAGATATTTGTTCTTGTGGAAATCTCAGGCAGCTTACATGGATTATTATTGGTCATCTTACATTTAAACTATGTCATTATTATTTTTTTTATTGTTTGTTCTGAGTTGGTGATTTTGCTTATGGCTGCTACTTAATTAATTATCCAAGTTTTGTATTACAGCTGCTTAGTTCTTTCATAGGATTAATAGCTTAAATTAACAGAATAGAATATCTTTGTTTTACACTTTGAAGCATGCCATAGGACCATATTGAGTTTAATTCAACTTTCCTCCATTGGCTGACCAACACTTGTCCTTTCCTTTCTTTCCGGGATCATTTCCAACTTCCAACTTAGGACAACAAGAGCCATCTAGTACTCGTAGTATAAATATCAATATTTTGTCAGCTGGTGGGACACAAAACGCTTCTGAATCTGAGAGACAGAACAGCATTTTGCAGCTCCTGAGGAACCTCCTTCCAGTTGGGGAAATCCATGTGGAGGATGGAGGTTTGCAGGGAACAGCTAATGGTTCTAACCCTGAGAATACAGGGGCGTCTACTGTTCCTGTTGAAGCACAATCAGGAGCTACTGATGAAGGAATATTCTTGTCTCATTTGCTTCATGAAATTATGCCATTCATATCTCAACGTGGTGGTGCAGAGCCAAATGTTATTCCCCAGGGAGATTTAGGTGCCTCTGGCAATCAGGGAGCTCAAGATTCATCCACCCAGGTAATTTACTGCAGCACAAGCCCTTTCCTTGCTTTTTACACCTCATCTCGTTACAAATTCTGGACATCTCTGACTATAAAGTAATGATAAGACCTCACGCATGAAGTTATAGATGTGTTGCTCAGGCTTTATTATGCCTACCTAATTATTCATAAACACAAGGATAAAAAAGTGATGGTTTTGCAGGCTGAAAGCTCTGAAGGTGGGGCATCTCGTCGCCGTAATGATACTGAACACAGCCCCCCAAATGCAAAACGCCAAAAGGTAACTAAGTTAATCTCATTTCTCCTTTTCAACCTCACCTTTGTTTTCTTCGCTCAATGTATTAGAGTTTGGATGATTTTTCCGCATATGTCCTAAGAACTTATTAGTGAAGACACAGAATTATGCTTGATGAATTCCATTATACTTTAGATTCTACCCCAGTAAGATTCTGTTTGGTGGATTTTAAGATATTTGCTTTCGGTGATTCTGGGTGTATGGTAATGACATCTTAGGCAAAACATCTTGCTAGTGTTACTAGACCAGAATTTATCTAGAAATATGTGCACACTGCTAATTATTGGGGACACATTGTAATTTTCATGCCTGGCTTGTTTAGTTCTCAGCATATGGTATTAAGGGGGTCTTTTTTTCTGTTTTCTTTTGATAGATGGTAAATATTTTTCATGCTGATGGTTTTGTCATTTAGGGAATGTTATTTGTTTTAGTTGCAGGCAGTAAAATTACAAGCCTTTTCTCAAGATATAAAAACCATTCATTTTTTACTTTTCCCTTAAATGCAGACAGAGTGAGATATAACATGAAAGAGTATTGACGTGGTGTTAAGGTTGTGATTGATCAGTGCGGAGGGTTGTGAATGATGTAGCGGTTCTAATGGTAAACATCTGTTGCGTTTTGTCCATTGCAAACAGCATGGTGTGAGATTTCTCAAGTTCATAGCCAATGTCTTCAGAAGAAATAGTTGTTTTTCTTTCTTAACTTGTATTATCTCCAGTTGATTGTTACTTTTGCACTGGATTCTATCTTTTATAGGCCTGTTGACGTCCTGGTACTTTTTGAAGGGCGTTTTATATGGAATGATTCATCATCTACCTGTCTAGTTTATGTTTTTCATCAGTAAGACCTCTACTCTATCAATCTAATTGGTAATTACTGAGGTTTATGTACAAGTTCACCTTATTGTCAATGACTTGGTATTGGTCCTTTAGGGATGATCCTGGAAATCTGGAGCTACTGATGTGAGGTTTCATGAAGGTGTTGTCTGGCTTATGGTATGATTTGCTCTGGATTTTACCTTTTCTCGAGCTCCAAAATCAGACCTTTCTTTTAATATCCTTATGAAACTGAAGGGGCGGCAATTTTTTTTTTTTTTTTTTCTAAATACAATTTCATCAATAGAGAAATTTGAAATCTGAAGGAAAAATTCCTTGGTGAATGGCAACACAATAATTGACTGGTTACAATTTGGTACTTTTGAACCATTACATAATCATTCAGTCCACTGGGAGCTAGCTGTTTTCCAGCTTTCAATATTAAATCCGACATTACTTTTTTTTTTTCTTTGTTTTTTTATTTTATTTTTTGAGAGTCAACATTACGTTTAATATTAGGAAATGTATTTTAAATTAACCCAACATCTATCTCTATCCATGTAAATATATAAGCATGGATGTGGATGTCACAACCTATTAAAGTATACTCCATAATATTAAAATATAGAATAAGTATTGGTGAGGCATATTAATCATATTTCAGCCAAATGAGTTGAATGAAAAAATATTGTGAGCAATGCAATAAGGCTAGCCTTTTCTTTTTTTTTTTTATCAAATTGGTAAACATTCTTGTAGTTGAGACGAGCATTTAATTAAATATATGAGAATTTCAAACGAAACAATAACTTATTATGCTAATAAATATTTTAATTTTTTACTTAAAAATTTTAAAAGAAACATATAATATCATATTTCATCTTTTAATCAAAATACATAAGCAATATAATTATAATTATCATTCAATTTGATTTAAAAAATTATATATTCCGCACATTAGGCGAGGACATAATTAATTATACTTAACAGGTTATAACATTTGACACTTAAGTGATAATACAATACACGTGAAGAAAGAGAATGTATTTTAGGGAGGAAATGGCGGGAATTAACTTACTTTCTTCTTTGACTGAATAAATAAATAATATTGAACAAGATAGATTTTTTTTTTCCCCTCTTCGATCCTGTCTATACCCGTAAAAAAATCATTTCTTTTTGTTCCCCTTCAAAAACGTAAAAACAAAACAAGACTTAACTTGGTCTCTTCTAAATTTCTTTCGGCAACAGCCCAAATGAATATATTACAAGCTCGGTTTCGGACCAAACACAAGCCCAACCCAAGGCCTATTCCCCAGTCTATTAGAAGCCCATTTTGATCAATTACATAATGAAGAAATCTAGGGTTAAGGGTTTTGCATTCAGCAAGTGGTAAGCTCTCTCTCTGTTTCTCGCGCCCCCTCTGCCGTCTCAGCTTCAAAAGCTTACCCAAGAAAGAGCTCTCAATCATGGCGGAGCAGGTTCTCTTCCAATCCTTCTTTCCCTCTCCTCATTTTCTTATTCAAACGCTTTCTTTTGGGGCTTATTCTCATCTATGTTTGTTTTTTTTGTTACAGACTGAGAAAGCGTTTCTGAAACAACCCAAAGTATTTCTGAGGTAAAACTCAGATCAAATGAAACATTTTTTTTTAATAATGTGGATTCTGTTTGTTTTGTTATTTTAATTATGTATTAGCAAATAATTTTTGTAGTTCGAAGAAATCTGGAAAGGGAAAGAGGCCTGGAAAGGGCGGTAACCGCTTCTGGAAAAGCATTGGATTGGGTTTTAAGACTCCTAGAGAAGCCATTGAAGGTGCTTTACTAGCTTCCATTTGCATTTATCTGTCCACTTTTGGGTATTAGTGCTTGTGGATGTTGGATGCTTGCATTTTTAGCAGTTGAACCCTAGTTTTTATATCATTTGCCTCTAGTGTTGAATGCATCTATAGTGCCTATGCTATAATTTTATTGTTATCTATTTAGTTATACCTATAGTGTAATGATAATGTCATCTATTATGTAATTTGTCGTGCACTGTACATTTAGATATAAGGTAATTGTATACCTTTCAAGCCATACTTTTAATTTTCATCTTGAATCACGACTCTGTCTTCGTGGTATTATCTGTTAGGTGGTCCTTGAATCTATGGGGCAACCTGCGCAAGGTTCATACAAGTTATGATTAATTCAGATACATTTTTATTCTACTCTTTACCCCAAAATTTTTTATACCTGATTGGCCAGCATTAGTATATGTGCATTGCATGATTCCTGATTGTGCAGTCTTTGCTGCAGCTACTTGGGGAAGTTCTTTTATTTCTTTCTGGTAGATTGATCAAATGTGGTGCAATTGGACTTTGCAATTTAAATTCTGTTACATTGTCTACCTCGCATTGGGGATATAGGTTTACTAAACATGTGTTGTCTTTTTATAAATTATTTGAAGATCAATTACGCTGGGCTAAAAAAATTAATGCGGATCCATATATCAGAATTTTCTTATGACACCAATTTTAGATTTTTGGTAGCTGCATTACTTTATTTTGTGAACAATATGTTTGCACTGTTTAGAACTAAAGAGTGTTTTACGTCGAAAGGTCAAAGGCCAAATGATTTTGGCAATGATATTGTAGAGTTAAGTGGTCATAGTGAGCCTGGCATCCAACCTCAAATTTCTAAAGCTGAATGGTTCTGTGAGTTTTTCATTTTTATATATTATATATGCAACTGGAAGGAATTTAGATATTGCATTTGGGAACTCCTTGAAGTAAGAACATTTTTGTTAACATTAACTAAACCATAGACATAGGCTAATCATTAAATACTTTAAGAATGGATTATGTTACTTATCCATGGCCAGATGCATAGTGCACAAGGTTCCCTTAACTTGTGCCAAATTCATCTTTGCCTTTTTCTTAATGTATATTTTCTCCCTTGCACTCATCCACGGTTCTGAAAAGACTGCCATCTATACATCTCTCTCTCTCTCTCTCTCTCTCTATATATATATATATATATATATGTGTGTCATTTTTGTTAAACATTAACTAAACCATGAAGACAATAGGCTAATCATAAATACTTTAAGAAATGGATTATGTTACTTATCCATGGCCAGATGCCATAGTCCGCACAAGGTTCCCTTAACGTGTGCCAAAGTTCATCTGTTGCCTTTTCTCATGTATTTTTCTCCCTTGCGCACTCATCCATGGTTCTGAAAAGACTGGTACCCCCCATCTATACATCACTCTCTCTCCTCTCTCCTCTCTCTCTATAATATATAGAATATATATAGTATATTGTGTGGTGTGTGTGGTGTGTTGTGTGTGTGTGTTGTGATTTTGCTGATGTCAAATGCTTGGAAATGTATATATATATATATATATATATGTGTGTGTGTGTGTGTGTGTGTGTGTGTGTGTGTGATTTTGCTGATTCAATGCTTGGAAATGTTTCATACAGGAACTTATATTGATAAGAAATGTCCCTTCACTGGAACGGTGTCTGTCAGGGGTCGTATCTTAGCTGGAACTTGCCACAGTGCCAAGATGATAAGAACAATTATTGTTCGCCGGAATTACCTTCACTTTATCAAGAAATACCAAAGGCATACATCAACTTCAATTTTTAGCATGATTTTTGTTCCTTATATTATTCATATGGAAGAATAATTTTTTTTTTTGCCTCTTTTTTTTTCAGATATGAGAAGAGACATTCAAATATTCCAGCACACATATCTCCATGCTTCCGTGTGAAAGAAGGAGATCATGTTATCATTGGGCAATGCAGGTTATTTTCAAAGCAGAATTTATCTCTATAATTTAATTTGACCAGTGGTTTGCAGTTCTAGCCCTAATTCTCAAAATGTTGAAATTTACAGGCCTTTGTCTAAAACTGTGAGATTCAATGTGCTTAAGGTTATTCCAGCTGGATCTTCTGGTGGTGGGAAGAAGGCCTTCACTGGCATGTGAACTTTGAAACCCAAAATGTTTTTTAGGATGTTCATGTGAGAGAAGACTTCGAAAGTCTTAAACAGCATCTAGGCATTGCATGGATTGTTAGATGCTCTTTTTTTTGTCTCCCTTTCAGATTATTGCTTAAATGATGGATTGTTGAAGATACCCTTGTATTTTTAGTTTTATATTTTTTTTTGGTTTAGTGCAAAATTTTTTTTGCTTCATGCAGTGTGTTTGGTAATCATTGGATCATGGATGAACTTACATGGTTAATAGAGGCTTTATTCTATTTTCTTGTATGGTATGATAATATGTCCTGATGGTAATGGACATGAATAGTGCCTGGGGTTTGAAGTAGGTTTCTCGTTCTTAGAATTTTTCAGTAATTCATGTTTATTTTAACTCGATAAATAGTTAGATTTAGCGTTCGTGTTTTTTTTCCTGGAGGAATAGTATTCAAAATATATGTAGGGTATGCTTGAACAGGGAGTGACCCAATAGTCCATGGGACATGGATGGTGGTGGTGATCATAGCGGTCTTCATTTTTTGCTTTTCGTCATGAAATATTTGGTGTTACCGTGTTGGAAATTGAAGATTCTTTGAAATGTATTCCGTTTATGGTCAAGAATACCGAATACCCTTGTTTCAATAAGGAATCTTTAATTTCATTAGTTTGGTACAGAAGTCACAAGTCATGGAAGTTTTTCCCCTATCATGTTTGCTTCCTTATTTACCTGGGTTGATAAAATCAATTTGTAACATATTGGATATGATTATTGCTGTTAATCTACTATTTTGGAGTTGATCGCCTATTATGGTAAAACTATGGATTTCTCCCAACAGTCAGAAATTTGTTTCCTTCATGAATGGTCCTTAAAAGTAAATGGAAAATTTCTCTCTTTTTTTTCTTTGTAGGAAATATGGTATTGGATTTTACTCATGGCAATTTGTTTGGTCTTTTCCCAAAATAATTGTAATTGTCTAATTCTAATGTAAATTAAAAAAATAAAAAGTTTCTTTTTGTCAAAAATGTGCGTTTCGGTTTCTTTTTGCACATTGTCAAGGTTTTTGATGGAGAAGTTGATGATAATATATTTGGTGATATAGATTTATTTAATGGCTGTTGGTGCAGACAGATGAAGGAATTTGTGTGGGAAAGTACCAGGATTGTGCCCAATTTCAGTGCGATAATATAATACAATAGTAATGCCACGTCTGTCCACCAAGAGATCTTTCATTGTTCTTTCTGCTTTTTTTTTTTTTTATTGTGGATAAGAGCTTTCTTAAGGTCATCTAATTAAGCAAACTACGAAAGATGCCCTACCCCATTAATGTAAATTAATGAACGGCCTCTTTCTTTGGCTTTATCTTGACCATAGAAATTGCTACTTATCTTCAAGTTAGGGGTTACAGATTATTGTCTCAATGTAAAAGGAATTAGGATTTCTCTTCTATATTCATATATTAGCTCAAAAAAAAAAAAAAAAAACTTATCTTCAAGTTAGGGGTTACAGATATTGTCTCAATGTAAAGGAATTAGGATTTCTCTTCTAACTAATTCATATATTAGCTCAAAAAAAAAAAAAAAAAGAATTAAAGTTTTAAAAGGTAAAATTTCATTTTCTTTTCTTATAATATGTAAAAAGTAAAGTGTAGCATACTAATATATATTAAAGGAGCGGTGGTAATCGCCGGTGAGGTTATTTTTGAATATTTTTTAACACATAAATACGTAAAAAAAAAAAAAAAAAAGAATAAAGTTTAAAAGGTAAAATTTCATTTCTTTTTCTTATATATGTAAAAAGTAAAGTGTAGCATATAATATATATTAAAAGCGTGTAATCGTGAGGTTATTTTTTGAATATTTTTTAACACATAAATACGTATATTAAAACTCTCAACTTTTGAGTTATTCTTAAATATTTTTATAATTATTAATTGAATAATCTAAATTATAAGTGAAATTAGGCATAATTATAAATATAGTTTTAATTCATATTTTAGTTATGTTAAAGCTAAATTTATTTTAAGAGTCGATATATATTTACATACTAATTTATCAATGTTTTTTTTTTTTTTAATTAGTAGGTGAACAACCAATTACATAAATAACACATTTTTCTACATTTCAGCTTTGATTCCCCTTGCTTTTTCCATTGCAAAAAACGACAATTATGACACCGCAAGAAAAGAAAAGAAAAGAACCTCTTTCTTTAGGTCAGTGACCTTTTGGCACTAATTAGAAAGACCCAGTGGACCATAAAATATGAAAAAAAAAGATATTTCACTAAAAAGATAACTTTTTTAGAAAGCAAAAGAGAAATCTTAAGTCACTTTCTTACATCATCTTCCATTTTCATATACATTTCCTCTAACCCAATCAATTGCCTAAAACTCTCATTTTCAAATCTTTTTATAGCAATTATTACTTTATTAATTAAACCTAACTCATTGCTCCAATTAGCATAACAACATATATATTTATCAAACAATTTGGTAAATTACTTGACCAAACAATTTATTAATAATCTTCAACATTGCTTTAAAATTTGATCTTCTTTTTATACTCTATTAAGCATATGACTGAGATAGATGAAAGTGAACATTTTGGCAAGGAATATAAAATTCAAATTTATTAATTTTATCTTAAATTGTAATTTTCTTGTTTACCTAATTCGTGAAATTAGAGCGACATAATTCTAAAATTTCTTATTTTTTTCATTAAATAATATTACATGCAATGAAATTATCTGGAATAAGGAAATAAAAGATTGACCTTTTCTGTTTTAGATTTTTTTGTTGTACAAAAACAGGAAAAATAACCAACGGTTGTACCTTTTCAATAATCCATAAACGCCATTGGACCACGTACACAAACTCCATGTATATTCAATGCATGATAGTTATTATACTTTTAAAATATTCACACGTTTTCCATATTTCCAATATTATTAAATCAACTTGCGTTTGTTTTGAGAAAATTGGTGAACTTTCCTTAATGCAACAATATAATTATTAATATCTAGAAATGAAATGAAGGAGAAATTCTCTTATTAATTTTTTAATTAGAGTCAAAGACTTTAATTAATAAGTTAATAACACTAATGCAAAATGGTTGTTGGTAGTTCCTTTCTTTTTGGGAACGAAAATTTAATGCATTCACACTCTCTCCATTTGTCATTTTTTCAATTTGCATAAAAATTAATAAATCAATTTAAAAAAAGTAAAATAATTGATTAAATTGCCTTTTTTTTTCGTTATTTAAATAATTAATTACTCAATACAGATTTCAAAAGATAGAAAATAAAGAGAAAAAAATTTTAAAATTTTTTTAAATAACAAGAGAAAAAGTGTAACACGGAAGGACTCCCTCAATTTCACTATAATATCTTTTAAAAGTTATTTTTTATTCCACTACAATTGTCGTTTTGTATATCAAGAAAGTAATAATTATTTTTTAAAACTTTATCCTTATTTTTTAATATCTTCACTAAATGCATATTAATTGTTTCGAGTATTGATAAAAGGATAATTTTTTTTGTTAAAATTGAAAAAATTTTCATTTATTTCTTAATTGGTGTGTTAAAATCATAAAAAAAACACTTAAAGGGGTAGAAAAAAATAATAAGACTTAAGATTCCTGAAAAGAACTAAGAAAAATGAATTCTTTATAAAACAAAAAAGAAATGAGAAAAAAGACCAAAGGAAGGCATATCGAGTTTATCCACCAACATTGGCGAAGTAAAAAGAGAAAAAAAGATCAGATCAACAGAACATTAATAAAACACGACCAATTGATTTTCAGCCACGCTTTTTGTTAGAAAAATCTGGAATTTAACGGTTCTCTCTCTTTCTCTCTCCCCTTCTAACTATAAACATTGCTGCGCCCCATCAAATCTATCTCATTATATTCGCGGAATCTTTTTCTCTGATTCTCTTTCTTCCTCTATTTCTTCTTTCTTCTTTCTTCTATGACTTTGGATTCCCACAAACAATAAGGACTTGCAAAAGAGAATTAAAGCTTTCTCCTTTCTTTGGTCAAAAACTTATAACTATGTGTGTTCAGGACGCAGAGCCGGTTAGTCAAGAAACGGAGAGCCTTGACAGTAATAACAGCAGTAATAACAGCAAGAAGCAGTCTTGGCCTTTGCATTGTGAGGTTTTGCATGCCCATATGGATAGTTGGGATAAAGTCTCCCCTTTGATCTGTTCTGGTGATGGGTTGACTGTTGGCAATTCATTTCCTGTAAGAATTCATATCCTTATTCCCATTTTGTCCCAAGTGTTTTTTTTTAACCAACTTTTTTAGTAATTTCTGTTTCTTTTAAAAACTCTTTTTGAAGTTATTGATGATTTGCAATTTTGCTTTCTGATTTTTCACCTCTTGTGATGTTGTTATGGAAGTTCTGACTTTAGTTAATTGTCCGGTTAGGAAATTCTTTCTGGTTTTGTAGAGCATATGGGTATTTTTAAATATAATTTTGCGCTTTATCCTAACAAATTTGAGTATATTGTCTCGATCAGTTTATGAAATTTCTTTGTTCAGCAACTAATAATGCTTTTTTTTTGGTAATTTCTCTCTCTTTCTTTCTTCTTTTTTTTTTTTTTTTTTTTTTTTTTTAACTTTATTTTCAATTATAAATTCGTCACTGCTATCCGTTTACTGGCTTTTCGGTTTATGCTTTAATCACAGTATAGTTGACAAGTTCTTTTAGATCAGAGTTTCCCCTTTACTTTTTTCTTCTGTATTTATCTGTTTCATATGACTCTTTGCAATAATAATTTGATTTAAGTTCAGCTTTATTATAAACTAAAAGTAGAGTTCTTTATTTTTTCCCCATCCTCTTCTATTAAATTTTTCAAAAGATGAGCTCTTATTGCTGTTAGAAATTTTGAGCTAGAAGTGGAAATTTTGAAAATTTCCCCTGCATTGTGTGTAAAGAATTGCATGGGAATCTTTGTATAATTAAAAAGGCAATAGTATCAAATTAAAATTCGAACTTGATTTTCGGGTGTCCTTTTTTTTTTTTTTTTTTTTTTTTTTTTGTCTTTATATACTATCATGAAACTTCATATTCCGTAGGAATCATGGCTTGATTCTAAAAACTTGATCCTAAGTTTAAATATCGTTAATTGATTCTGTACCTTAAGTGGGAATTTTGTGCTTGTTATAAAAACAACATTTCATTTCTGATTCTTGTGCTATGCAAGACTTGGGACTTCAGAATACAAATTTCCATCAGTTTGGGAATTTGATTTCATTTTTGAGTCATTTTTTTGTCCATTTGGTCACTCACTGTAAATTCTTATCTTGGTGGCCATTCAGGGAAAGCATCTGTGAAGATAGAGTGTTGTGGAGAAGAAACAGAATTTGTTATCAATTTCACACTTAAGCTTCGTCGGGAGAGTGGTCTGACATTGGAGGCCGGCTTATATTGGAAGGAATACGCCGTTTGCATCAGTGATTGGTGAATTTGGTCACAATTTACTTAGGGAGAATCTAATTTCTTTTTAAGGTTGTAAGTTCTAGGCTTCACTTATTTCTCTGTTCTTATTTTATTTTAACTGTAAAAAAGTTTAGAAACTTATGAACTTCACTTTTAACTTACTAATTATGATATCAAATATTTTTATGTTCATTGTGAAGCATACTGTCGGGTCCCCTGTCCTATTCTTGCTTCATTATGAATCATTTTATGAAATGCATAGTAAAGTAGCAATACTCTGAGGATGATTGTCAAATAAAAGTATTTCTGTGATGAATGAATAAATCCAAAATGTGGCATGTGGTTGCCTTTATTGAATGCAAGTCCAGAGAGCATTCTTTGTCATGGTACAAGTCTAATAACATAGCTTGCAAGACAAGGCATTTCTTATCGTCTGCCAATTAATTTCTTGCTAAGAATTTGAAATCAGAGGTTGTTCTGCATGTTTGTTTGAGTAGTGCTATTATAGAGCACAGCTTTTGACCACATTGTAAAGAATCAAATGTATGCAATAGCATAGGTTGAGAATTGTTCATTGGGCATATGTGATTGTTTGAATTGATTTCTAGCAGGTGACAATAGTAAGCTTCAAACCTTATGGTTTCTACCTATTAGTGGGCAATGAGGAAATATTTAATTTGATTCAAATTCTAACTTTTCAAACAAACGATTTCAACTAGAGGATCATAATTGCTATTCAAAAGTAGTAAAAAAAGAGGATAAGGATGCAACAGTTAATATTATTTTCATTCTATTTCCACAATTTGGAAATGCAATTACTCTTAAATCAACAGGTATTTTGTGGGCATGGAGGAAAAGAATGCGGCACAGTTTGTTCGGGCGACTGATTTTGCAAAAGTCATTGTTGAGGATGCAGACTTCCTTTAAGAATTGAGAAAGTGGTAAATAGGTATTCATTGAGACTGATGATGCATTTAGGAGAGCATCTCTCTGGAGTCTGGCTATCTTTGGCACAACTGGCACTTAACTGATGATATTTGGGAGTAAAGTACCTGCCTTCTCTATTGAAGATTTAGCTATCACTTTAGTTGATTGTTTTCGTCTGTATTTCCAAAGAAAAAGATCTCTGAGAGCTCTTTCTGGATCCGAAAGAGAGTACTTGGGTTCTCAATAACTAAAAAGTTCTGAATTTAATGGGGGTTCTTCTTAGTTTATTTAGTATTTTGATCCAAGCCAGCCTTCCTTCTCTTTTAGCTGATCTATATGCAGCAAAAAGCAGAAAATAATGGGGAGGGAAAAAAAAAGATTGGTTAATTTGCTAGTATTGGGTGAACTGGTATAGCTTGGTGAGTTTGTAAAGTGAACCCATAGAAATTACCATCAAAGTATTGCCGCTTTGCTTGAGAAATATGCATTATCTTGAACAGGTATTGCTTGTGGCAATGCTGGTGATGCGGGCAGTTTTTGTCGGGCATGGAGACAGCTATAGAAATGTTCAAGGGACCACAGGCATGTGTGTTAAGGAAAGGACAAGGGTTGAGTCCTGGAGGATAATATCGAAGATGGTTATCTGAATGGTCAACAGGTGTTACACGTGCATTAGGCGATTGGCACTGAAGGAATGAAGGTGAAGGGCGAAATTTTGGTGGCTCTTGAGTGCTGACAG
>NW_023591191.1:258128-383720 GCF_014843425.1 Jatropha curcas | reverse complement strand
TCTGTGGTGGAGGTGGAGCCATCCTCAACAAATTCAAGGACTTTTAGCAAGAAAGTGATGGACACTTTCGTTACTTCCAGAAAATTATACAAAATGGTTTTGTTTTTATATTTGCCTAAGTCATTGATGACCTCATGAACTAGCATATTGGACCATTAATATAGAAGGGGAGTAACGTATAATTACTCTGTTTTCCCCTGTTTCTGCCCTGCTTTATTCTTTGAGGTTAACCCCATGACTTCGAATGAGATGGAAGTTTCTATGAATAATATTTCTGTAAAATACTGATTTTTACTGATATTTTTTTTTTTTAATTCACTAATTACTCTGTTTTCCCCTGTTTCTGCCCTGCTTTATTCTTTGAGGTTAACCCCATGACTTCGAATGAGATGGAAGTTTCTATGAATAATATTTCTGTAAAATACTGATTTTTTTTTTTAATTCACTCCTTCTAACTTCTGAAAAATTTTCTTTAATCCCTCAATTAAAAGTTGGCTCTATCAGTGTCTATATACACAAGATTGTTATTGAACAGTAGCAGATTGTTGAAACTTGTTGGGCATTGACACATTTACTAGCACATGCTAGTATGGATATGCAAATGGGTGTTTAGGTTCCAAACCGAATCGAATTGCAAAATTCAAAAATTGTTTTTCATTGAAATTGAACCAAATCAAAGTAAGTCATGAAATCAAGCCAAATTGTTTAGTAGACATCAATTTGATCAAACAATTCAGTTTAATTCAGAAAATAAGTATTTTGTAATAATCAATCACAAGACCTAAAACCAAAAAAAAAAAAAAAAACAAAAGATTAGTAACCGATTTTGAAACCAAAAATCAAATAATCGAACCAAAAATCGAAAATAATTTGGCTCCCATCGGTTTTCAGTTCTGTTCAAATTTGCTCACCTCTAAATACTAGAAGCTTGTAAGGGACTTTCTAGCTTACTTAGATCAACACATGGCAACTTCTTGGTTGCTGATTTATGTGAATAGATGTATAGATGCATTAATTAGTAGTGGTTTTAATGAGGCAGGTCAGTAAAAGAAAACAATACAAAAGAGATGGGTCAATGAGAGTGCTTTTATGTCACCATAAGGTATTTTCGCATTAAAAAATTATTGGTTTTCAGAACACCAAGCTTTTTGGTTTTGACAGATTTCTTTTTGATAAAAATTAGCCGGAAAGGGAGAGTAATCTATTTTAGAAACACAAGGGCCGAGCTGTAATTAATTGTGTAATCCATGGACATGCTTGTAATTTGCTCATTTTTCTTTTGCCTAAAAAGAAAATACAGTAAGGAAAATACAATATCTACCAAATTGATTGCCATTACCAGGTACAACATTTTATTACAAGTAGAAGTTAGACATAAGCAATAAAGGAAATTAACACAAGTAGAAGTCCAAAAGTAAATGATGAACCACTAGTGGTGCTTTTGTCCTTTAAAAAAGAAATTAGTGACAAAAGCTTATGATAATCACCTTATGACACATGCTGTAATTAATCACTTGGAATATTTAGCGTCCACACTAGAAAATAATGGAATAAATCATTTCATGTTATTCAATATCAAGATGGTTGCAACTAGTTATCACACAGCTTTACGAGTTCATGTCAACTTTGTGCATCGCTTCAACTTTATTCAACGCAATAGCACTTTCCACAAATTTGTAATGCTAAGACAAAACTAAATCCCACCTACCCCATGGCCGATACCACAAAAAAAAATAGAAGGAAAGACAAAGAAGGGTACTACTGAAGAGAAAAGTGACCTTGCTAAACTCAGTGGCGGTAACATTCCTCTTAAGAGCAAGCTTGGCTGCTTTAATGACTTCAGCCCTCTTAAATCTGCTGAGAACTTTCTCGATGTACTTCTCTTGAGATAGCCACAACTTTCTCTGTTTCCTGTCTCTAGAGATCTTCATTCCGAGAATCTGTTTTGCCGATCCCAAATCCTTCATGGCAAAGGATTACTTCCTCTGAGAATAGCCCACAACCTTTCTCCCTGTTTTCCTGTCTCTATGAGATCTTCATTCGGAAGAACTCTGTTTTGCCCGATTCCCACAAACTCCTTCCAGTTTGGCCAAAGGATTTTTTCCACAAGCCTCCCTTTTTCAGGATTTTCCAAGCTCCTTTTTCAAGCTCTCAATTTTCTTAGCATCATGTCCTACAATTAGCATATCATCCACATATAACAAGAGAATGATAAAGTCACCTTCTACGAACTTTTTCATAAATACACAATGATCAGAAGTAGTTTTCTCATACCCATGATTTACCATGAAAGAGTCAAACTTTTTGTACCACTGTTTTGGAGTTTGTTTGAGGCCATACAAGCTCTTCTACAATTTACACACCAAGTGTTCTTTGCCTTTGATTCTAAACCCTTTTGGCTGCTCCATATAAATTTCCTCCTCTAAGTCACCATAGAGGAAAGCGGTCTTCACATCAAGTTACTCGATCTCCAAATTCGAGCTAGCTGCTAAACCGAGCACAACTTTGATAGAAGACATCTTGACTATGGGTGAGAAAATTTCTTCAAAGTCAACTCCTTTCTTCTGACCGAATCCCTTCACAACCAGTCTTGCCTTGTACCTCGGCTGTGAGTTTGACCCGAATTCCCTTCAGCAGACCATCTTGCCTTGCTACCTCGGCTGTGCAGTTGTCTTGTTCAGTCTTCAACCTGCAAACACCCATTTGGTTTTTCAGATGCCTTCTTTTACCTTCGACGCAGTTTCACCAATTCCATAGTTCGGTTCTCAGTGCAAGGAGCTCCATCTCATCCTTGTTATGGCTTTCACCACCTCAGTTTCCTTTTACACATTTCCATTTGCTCCTTGTAGTTCTCTGTGTTCTCCCCCTCTAGAGTCACACACAGTCATACTCATTAGGAGGCAATATCTCTGCGGAAGTATCCTGCCTCCGCCAGATCTTCTCAACTTTTCGGAGGCAGTTCTCCTCTGTTGTGCAGCCTTGCGTTCAAACATCCATTCCTGAAAACAGGTTCACTCATCATCTTCATTCATCGTTTTCTGTGATTCCTACATGAGTCTGGCATCAAGCACTGAACAGGAAAGAACCTCATTGATAGACTTTGGTTTTTCATTCTCCTTCTCACAAGTCTTCACTATGGTTTGTCTTTCCAGGCAATTAACTCACATCTCTACTTTTTGCATAGCTTACTTTGTCAATTGATCCCATAATCTGTACCCAACAATCAATCATTTGCCAAACCCAAGAAGATACCACTGTTTTGACTTCGAATTCAAGGCTTTGGGAGTCTTTCATCCTACTGCGAATATGAACAAAAGCCTCTACAGCCATTATATTTCTAAGATGTACGCCTAAGAAATATTTTTCCTTGACCACCCCCCCCCCCCCCCCCCAACCCTTTTTTGCTAGTTACATCGCTCCGTTGAGGCGAGCTTGAAGGTGAAAGGTTGATCAAAGTTTAACTGCCAGTATTCATTGCTTCAGCCCAAAAGGTTTTTCGGCAAGTCAAGTTGGCCACTGAGAGAGCATACATCTAACACCTCTTCCAAACAATGGTTCTTATTCTGGCTCCTGCAAACGTCCACTTCTGGTTGTGGAGTTTTGCGAACTTGTCTTCTGAAGTCTAATGCCATGTTCCTGAGCACAGTACTTCTCAAATGGTCCTCTATACGTCACCACCACTTATCAGGCTCGCTAACACATCTTACAACTTTCTTCCCGTTGTTTTCTTTCAACACCTTGACACTGGAAACGACTTTAAAACATATCCAGAACCTAGTCGTTTCTTGCACTTTATTTGCGTAAAGCCCCACACCTTTCTAGACATGGACATCATAAACCGCTGACGTAAAATATGAGCCAACTCACTCAAGGATTTGTCCACCCATTTGAGCCAAACATCAGGTTCGTACACCAAGCGTTCTAGAATACCAAGGCTTTCCTAGAAGGAGAAGGGGGGCATCTTGAAAGGAAACTCTTATGCTTGTTACCAGAACAAAACACCATCCAATGCATGATTTCTAAAGGCAAACCTTTCAAAGGATAGGCATTTTCATCTGGGTGAGAGTCTTCCATTCCTTTTTCCTCACTCACAAAGACCCAATCGTTGTGCCACACAACTTCATGCCAGCATAGAATCTTCACACCTGCAGTTCACCACTCCTGCTCAGCAGATGAATCTTCAACTGCATTCACCACTCCTGTGCAAACTTTGGCCTGGGTGTAGTAGAGGGTGTTGAACTTTCTTCCTCTTCCGAACACCAGGTTAACTTTGGAAAGCTTCAAGTTCTGTTGACAAACAGATTTGCATAACCCAATTTATCAAGACAATGAACTGAGATTAGATTGAAATTTGCCGTAGGAGTGTATCTCACATCTTCCAACCAAAGATCATAACCAGCATTGGTTTTGATGCATACTGTTCCAATACTGCAATTTTTCACATATGTGCCATTCAAAGTCTTGAGATGGCCATAATCTCCGAGGGTAAGTGATGAAAAATATTCCTTCTTTGAAGAAATATGATAATGGATATGAACATACAAAGCTCAATAATCCAAAAGCTTGGTTGACTAGTGGAACACTTCACTGAGACCCAGCATGAGACAATCCAAATGCCACTACCCATCACCGATCTGCATCAACATCAAAGCTACTGAAGCCTACTTCCGTAGTCGTCCTTTCTTTTCCTCCATCATTTCTTTTGGCTCTCCCTTCTCCAACTTTCTTACAGTGCCTTTGGACTCATGACATGGTCTTGCCTCATTTTCTTTGGCTCGTTCCTTCTTCCACTTTCTACAGTGCCTTTGGATATGACCGGGCTTGCCACAATGATAGCAAGTGACACCTTTTCTTGACTTGGATCTTCTCCGTGAATTGTCACGTTTGTTTGGATTTTAGGGGTATCTGGTTTTGCTTCTCCCCCTCCTTTCTGTAACTGTAACGAGTGCATCTGAGTTGCTACTCGTACCATTCTCCTTACGTCTGGTTTCTTCATTTAGAATACTTTCTTTAACTGTGGTTACGGTCAGATTCCCCTCTGACACATTACTGAGCGTGAGAATCAGCGTCTCCTAATTGTCCGACAAGGAACTCAATAAGAATAGTGCCTGCACCTGGTCGTCTAGCACTATTTTTGACATCGTCAGTTGGTTCAAAATTTCTTGGAATTTGCCCAAGTGATTTGAAGCACTTTCGCCATCTCTGTACTTTAGATTTACAAGCTTTCTCATTAAACAAGCTTTGTTCTGGGCATTCTTCCTCTCGTACATGTCCTCCAACTTCTTCCAGATTGAATAGGCATCTTTCTCATGAGTGATATGATTTATGACGCTCATTTCAACAGATTGTCTGGTAGTTGCGACTGTTTTTCTGTTAGTCGACTTCCAATCAGTCTCATTTATTAAAGTTGGCCTGACTCTTTTCAACTCAATCGTTTCAAAGAGATCTTTGCAGCATAGAAGATCTTCCAATAATATCTTCCATACTGCATAGTTTGATGAGTTGAGTCTAACCATTGTGCCTGTTGTTCTATCGTTCATTTTTGACTTGTGCAGAATATTATCACCAACAGAAACCGTATGCATGAATAGTGACCGTATGCATGAATAGTAATAGTATACGTAAATAGTACCGTATGCGTGAATAGTAACTATACACGTGAATAGTGCTGGCTTATTTGAAATGGACTCAGCAACAGTAACGCCAATAGTATTGTTCACCATCAACCTTGAGTTACTATTTTACTATTCATCACTAGATCGATTCTACAACGTCTTTTCGAATGGACTGCACCAATGGACTCGTCGTAATTTTCTCGTCATCGTTGTATATTTATTTTCAAAATATATCCAGGGATCCAGTACCGCTATCTGCTTGGCTGGATTTGTTGGAACCTTCAGCTCTGATACCATTTGTTAGGGCCCGACGATGAAAATTACGAAAATAATTACGGCAGCATAAAATTATGACACACAAAAATTTACATGGTTCACCCTTAACTGTTTAGGACTACGTCTACGGGACAAACTCTGAATTATTCTTCCACTATAAAAATAGTAAGCTTAAAAGAGAGTAGTAAAAAATAGTGACACTCAAAAATATTTTTTAAAAAATACCCTAAATTATCTTTACTATTTTCTTTACCCTAATTTTAGAACCCTTTCTAAAACCGAAAAAAAAAAACTCTCCAAAAATTTTTTTTCTTTCGCTCGGCTTGTGTGTTTGAAGCATTGCATCGTCCACCGATTTCTTCTTTGTTTTTTTTTCTTTTGTCAAAGATTGTGGATACCATAGGACCCACATGTTTTCTCTTTTTTAACATTTTCAACCCAATGAGTGGGCACGCCACAACACCACTGATGCTATCTGTTCCCTAAAAGAAATGCACAAGTCTTTGAAAGACTAACATATCAAATATCTTGCATGTCAAAAAACTAGTCATGGTAAAACCTATTACATCACAAATGCGTGCAACACAAACGCATACAATATTCACACAAGTGAAATTAATGCAACTTGACAACCACCATTACATAATCAAAGAAGATGCATATTCGTTGTTTTAACTCATAAAAAACCTCTAAAAGCAATTTCTTAATACGTTCTTCTACCGGCAAAGAGAGAAAAAACCTGAAACATCAGATCACATCTTTAAAATCCAATATGACAAGCAGTTATGTGAAAAGCGGGGCTCTCGATGCAATTGAGCAACAATCAGCATGTAAACAGAAAAAGAATAGCGAATGTTCTACCCTTGTGAAAGGGAAATAAAATCTTCCTATCACCATCAATTAGTCACCCAGCTGAAAAAATTTGGAACCATTCCAAGAGATAAAATTATATATGGTTGGTAAGGAACAACAAAAAATGCTCTCTGAAAGCAGTACAAAAGAAGAGTACAATGACTCAATATCTTAGTCTCTACTGTTTATAAGCTGATAGAAATAACCAAACTGTTCAGTGATTACTGACCATCTTTTACTTTTTTAATCATTTTATTATGCCAAGATTTTATTAATGTACTTCCATATAATTGCTGATTTTCACTTTTTCAACTAAGTCTAAAGCAGTCCAAAACTATTAACCCTCCCAAACAAAAGTCACTACATTTACTTATTCTACCAAAACTTCATTCCAAGGTAACCTGGTCAACAAAGGTGGACCTCAAAGACTTCAAATATGCACATTCATGCATGTATTTTGCATCTATGCTTTTTTTTTTGTTTAAGCATGGACAGCGAGATGTGAAAAAACTTGCAATTCGAAACACCCATAAAATTAATGAAAAAATAACTAGTAATTGAAAGAGTGACACTACCTTCTTGAAGGGCCTTTTGATTTGGCATTGTTGGATGCCACATGACACAACGAACTCATATAATCATACCTTCTAAGTAACACAACACAAAAATCAGTATTCTCAATGCTCCAGAAAGGAAAAACACAAGCTAAAGACTTGCAAAATGTTTTGCTGAATAACTAGTGATGGAATAAAAAATGCTAAGTAATCGTACGGCCGCATTGTAAACTCCAAGGAAGAACCTTCTTGTGCAATCATTTTCTGCAGATACCTAGAAGAGAAATCACTCATCGAAGCATGGAACAACTAAAGAACACAAGCAACAATTTCTTAACTAGAAGCCAAAGAATTAACACTTTTTATTCGGTGCTTATTGGATTGATCAATGTGAAATTCTATGGATTTCACAATCTATGGATAAAATTCTTCGAATTTCACATTCCATCGTTTGGTCTATGGATTTGAAATATATTTTTGGAAGAAATATATTTTTGGAATAAAATTAAGCGATTTAAATTTCATTGTTTTTTATTAACAAATATGATGGATTTGAGAAAATTAAATTGTCTTGTTTAACAACCTTAGAATTTAGTTTAAAGATTAAATTAAAAGCGAAATGGAATGGATTCAGTCTTATATAATACACATGCGAATGGTCTAATTTGAATAAGAAATAACTCTACATAGGAACATAGAATCTCTTATAAATGATTCTGATGACATCAAACTAAAATGGGATTATTACAAATAAAAATGGAATTCAGCCAAGCTTATTCTTGATCCCTCTCACCATTACATACCCAGAAAAGAAAAAGTTATTCTCAAAAGGTGTTTATATTGAAGACATCTCTTCAATAATAGATCTTTTTTTAGGAGGAAGAAGATGACTTTGCAGCTTCAATGCGAGCTCTAACATGAGCAATATGTTTATCTCTGGGAGGCAAGCATTCATTGATTAAACCTATTTCAAGAAGCTTTCCTATCCATTTGCATAGAACTGGAAATTTCTCCTCACTTATAAACTCAACTTGAGCAACTTCTTGAGTGACTCGAAACCCATTCAATATACAAAAAGCCACAATGTCTAAGTATCCTATAGTCTCACCTCCAAAGAATTCCTTTTCTTTAAGCTCATTTTCAAGAAACATAATCTGTTGATGGATTTCTTCAACGAGTTGCTTTTTCTCCTTCCCTTCAGCTGTAATAGTCTTAAAAGCTGTTGTCAAGACCTGCATACATTTTTAATGTCAATTAGACCAGCTTTAGAAACATTATCACTAAGCAAAAACTGGGGAAAAAGAAATAACTTATTCACCTTCTCTTGTACAAATTTAGACCAAAAGCGAGCCTTAGCTCTTTCATAAGGGTTTTCAGGCAAAAGAGGATCATTTTTCCATGTTTCGTCGATGTATTCAAGAATTACAAGTGATTCTGCAATGGGTTTTCCATTGTGAAGGAGCACAGGAACTTTTTTATGTACTGGGTTATACTTGAGGAGCAAAGGACTCTTGTTAGAGAGGTCTTCTTCTATGTACTGAAATTGAATCCCTTTTAGTTTTAGGGCTATTTCTATAGTGTGGCTAAAACCACTAGCCCACATACCAAATAGCTTCACTTCTTCTGCCATTTTGGTTTCTGCAATTCAATGTAATTTGTGATGCTAGGCATGTGATTGTGTTGGGTTCTTCTCTTCTTTTGCCTTTTTATAGGAAAGGAGTATACTTTTCCAGCTTTCTTGATGAACAGAATTCTGTGGTGGAGGTGGAGCTATCCTCAACAAATTCAAGGACTTTGAACAAGAAAGTGCTGGACACTTTCGTAACTTTTAGAAAATTATGCAAAATGGTTTTGTTTTTATATTTGCCTAAGTCATTGATGACCTCATGAACTAGCATATTGGACCATTAATATAGAAGGGGAGTAATGTGTAATTACTCTGTTTTCCCCTGTTTCTGCCCTGCTTTATTCTTTGAGGTTAACCCCATGACTTCAAATGCGATGGACGTTTTTTTTTTTTTTTTTTTTTTATTCTTTGAAAGGTTAACCCATGACTTCAAATGCGGAATTTTTTTTTTTTTTTTTTTTAATTTTAAATTTTATTTTAGCAAATTTTGCCTATGCGAAGAGGGACTTCGTCCCCTTCATCTAAAGTTTCTGTGAATAATATTTCTGTAAAATACTGATTTTTTTTTAATTCACTCCTTCTAACTTCTGAAAATTTTTCTTTAATCCCTCAATTAAAAGTTCGCTCTATCAGTTTCTATGTACACAAGATTGTTACTGAACAGTAGCAGATTATTGAAACTTGTTGGGCATGGACACACTTTTTAGCACATACTAGTATGGATATGCAAATGGGTGTTTAGGACTTTTTAGCACATACTAGTATGGATATGCAAATGGGTGTTTAGGTTCCAAACTGAATCGAATTGCAAAAATCAAAATTGTTTTTTATTGAAATTGAACCAAATCAAAGTAAGTCATGAAATCAAACCAAATTGTTCGGTAGACATCAATTTGATCAAACAATTCAGTTTAATTCAGAAAATAAGTATTTTATAATAATCAATCCCAAGACCTAAAACCAAAAAAAAAAAAAAAAAAAAAAGATTAGTAACTGATTTTGAAACCGAAAATCAAATAATCGAACCAAAAATCGAAAATAATTTGGCTCCCTTCGGTTTTCAGTTCTGTTCAAATTTGCTCGCCTCTACATACTAGAAGCTTGTAAGGGACTTTCTAGCTTACTTGGATCAACACATGGCAACTTCTTGGTTGCTGATTTATGTGAATAGATGTATAGATGCAGATGGATAGCTACACTATAATGTATTTCCGTATGCATTAGTAGTGGCTTTAATGAGGCAGGTCATTAAAAGAAAACAATACAAAAGAGATGGGTCAATGAGAGTGCTTTTATGTCACCATAAGGTATTTTTGCATTAAAAAATTATTGGTTTTCATAACACCAAGCTTTTTGGTTTTGACAGATTTCTTTCTGATAAATATCAGCCGGAAAGGGAGAGAAATCTATTTTAGAAACACAAGGACCGAGCTGTAGTTAATTGCATAATCCATGGACATGCTTGTAATTTTCTCATTTTTCTTTTGCCTAAAAAGAAAATGCAGTAAGGAAAATACAATATCTAACAAATTGATTGCCATTACCAATACCACATTTTATTGCAAGTAGAAGTTAGACATAAGCAATAAAGGAAATTAACCATAATATACACTACCAATCAATAAAATTAAACATGTTTAGCTTATTACCAACAAAATTTTGATAGCATTTCACTTGACACAGCAGATCGCACCGTAACTAATCAATTGGTTTGAAATAGTACTTGTCGTCTCCATGTCTGAGAATTATTGACTTCAGCCCTCTTAATGATTGACTTGTTGTCTCCATGTCTGCTTTAATGGCTTCATGTCACGGGCATAGAGTCTCGCGCAGCACTGCGCCCGTGCGGCGCCCCGGGAGCCCTCCCGCATAGCTCCGAGGCAAGCCTCGCCATACCGTACTCCCGCATAAGCTCCGAGGGCAAGCCTCGCCATAAACCGTACACACTGGTTTCGCCCTGCCATGGGCTTCCATCGGAGGGGCTCATCAGGAGAGCGGCCCAGCTCTCTACCAGTTGTGCCCGAGCAGCACACTACCCCGCCTGCATGCAGACT
Source organism: Jatropha curcas (assembly GCF_014843425.1). The sequence continues at coordinate 372,742 of NW_023591191.1, read as the reverse complement.
TTGCATGGGGTAATGGAGCACTGGGGCAGAACGCCTTAATCCGCTAAGCCGCTCAAACCCACGCAGGTTGAAACGCAGCTAGGTACGCATCTTTGATGCTGGCCTACACGGTTACGGAATTTGTCCGTAACATTCAGCCCTCTTAAGATTTGCATTTGCCAATAGGAGATCAATTACAACTTTCCTGTAATGTGGGCCATGGGTCAGAAGAAAAGAAGAATTGAGGTTAACATTAATGCATTACTTCAAGAGGTCATATTCTGGGTGAGGTTAACATTATAGCATTACCTCAATAGGTCATGTTCTGGGTGATCTGGAGATGACTTCAAAATATAAGAACCATGAATATTTGTTGCAACTTGGCTTATGATTTCTTGAAGCTCCTCTAGAGGTGCATCACCACCATCCGCTGCAAGTTTTGTAATCCTAGGATCTGCCTTTAGAAGAGTAGACAGAGACATGGCCAAGTCCCGCAAGCCTTGGCGAATCATTTCAAAGCTGCAAAATTGCCATGTCATTCTAAGAGATTAGTCCAAAAAAAAAAAAAAAAAAAAAAAAAAAGTTGCAGGAGCAAGCAAAAAAAAAAAAAAAAAAAGTTGCAGGACAAGCTTCCACCAATTTGTAACAACAAACTTAATGTAAACAAAGGCCTAATGATCTAATATGTCCTCAATGTTCCATATTTTCTCAAAATCCAGGTTGGGAAATTTTTATAAATTTGTCTCTTGTCCTCTATACTTCCACACAGGTCACCGGTGCAATGCTATCCAGAAAATCTCAGGTTGCAATTATATCCAAATAGTTTCTTCTGTTGCTTTAATTCAAAACAAATCCCAATATCATAGAACAAATCAACAATTGAAACACAACCTCTCCCCAAGTTCATAGGTCACAACTTGTGTTCTCAAATTATCGTTCTCAGTAATATTTGCATTTTCAATTTGTATTTTTAAGAAATTGCATACTTTTATGAACTACTTCAAGCAATTTGAAATTTGTTTTCCAATGTTTCCTCTTTGGTTAGCATTTAATCAATTGCACATGCCAGGAATTAAAGTATATATGATTACAACCAATAAAAAAATGGGTCAGCACATAATCAATTGCATGTGCCAAAAGTTGTTGGATACAATGCCAACAACTATACGCATACATGCATCAAATTGATAAAATTTCAAAAAACTGGATATAATTGAAAAGGTGGGAAAATTTGACAACCAATGGGATCGTTAGCCTCGTTTAAAAGAAAGAACTGCATCCGAAAGCCAATATATTGAGACCAAGCAAGGTGATTTTAATACCATGACTGGGACAGACATGGTAAAGCTTAAAAGGAATCAATCAATCTCTTCCCTACAACGTCATCGTGCAAATTTTAGTATCTGAAGAAAGTAGTTTTATGAACTCCAAATTTTTTATGAATGAAATTTCATAATGAAAAGGTTTAATCACAAAGGGAAAAAAAAAAAGGCTTGCGTATCTTTGCAATTTTTTCTTGTAACTTGAAAGTTTTCAATTTTGTCCCAGTTTACAAACTCAGTTGGAATTGTATCCAAAGTGAGAGGATGATCAAACTTGAAGTTAAAAAAATAACATCATATACTTGATCGAATAAAACAATATTTTTTAAATATTTCTCCCTTCTCTCATTCTCTACACCACGGTTCTCACTTCCAAAGGAAAAATCCAACACTCTCTCTCTATTTCCTCTCTCTCATCCCAAGAAACCCAATACAGCAATGATTATTTCATATTTCCATGAATGTTTTGGAGTCCAAAGAGAGGGAGCATAAAGGTATGTGTGAATGGCACAAGTAATTGACAAACATAAAAAATGAAAAGCATACCTGCAAACCTTGTGAGTTTGAAAAACTTTTGGCAGAACCTTTAGTAAAGCTTCTCGAGTTTCAGCTGTTACAATCTTTTTGGTGGGCACTCTATTTCCACTTGCACTTTTGGGTGCAGTTTTATAAGCATCCAAGTCTTTTGCAGTATTTTGAGCTATAGTGGGCTTCGTATTCTCCTTGCTGCGATTTTGATAATGACTTAAATTATCAGTCAACTTTTTCTCTGATCTTTCCCAAACTTCTTCTTGCTGTTTAACAATTTCTGGATAGAGTTTTATAAATGCTACATCCGGTGACTCTTTAAACTTCCAATCCTTAAAGAAAGGCCTTTCAACAGCGAGCATGTTGAGCATGGCTAGGGCAGGTTTTCTAAGATTTGCAGGCAAGTTAGTAATTTGTGAAGAGCTTGACCACCAAACTCTTGCTAAATAAAATAAGAATATAATCTCTAGCACGCCTTTCAGAAACCTCTTGTTTATATGGGAACAGCAAAGTAGTCCTTGGAGCCCAAAGTCCCTGCAATAATTGTCCATGCTTCTGAAGAACTGTTAAGACATCTTCAACAGTGTCATCTGGAGCAAAGTGCTTAAGAACACTAAATCTTTGAACTAGAGATCCCTATTAAAAACAAACTTGGGGGTTATCAAAGAGGGAAAAAAGAATTGGTAACAGCTTTCAAAAATGACAAACTGCACATCAAGAAAATGTGACTTTCCTATCAAAGTTTAAAATCTTCCTTCAAAATACTAGAAACAAATGGCAGAAACACAAACACCTATTACACTCGTTTCTTACTTTCCTACTGATACTTTCCGATTTTCACTTTTTCAACTAAGTCCAAAGCAGTCCAAACTCCAGAATAATGTTCAGTTGGTTATATTCTCGAATAGGTGCATTCAAATTTTCATATAAAATAATCATAAAAATACTTTAAAACATCAAAACTTTCAATAGTTTTACCATAAATGGTATTCATGTTACTATTAACCCTCCCAAACAAAAGTAACTACATTTAATTATTCTACCAAAACTTCATTCCAAGGTAACCTGGTCAACAAAGGTGGACCTGAAAGACTTCAAATATGCACATTCATGCATGTATTTTGCATCTATGCATTTTTTTTTTCTAAGCATGGACAGCGAGATGTGAAAAAACTTGCAATTCGAAACACCCATAAAATTAATGAAAAAATAACTAGTAATTGAAAGAGTGACACTACCTTCTTGAAGGGCCTTTTGATTTGGCATTGTTGGATGCCACAGGACACAACGAACTCATATAATCATACCTTCAAGTAACACAACACAAAAATCAGCATGCTCAATGCTCCAGAAAGGAAAAACATAAGCTAACGACTTGCAAAATGTTTCGCTGAATAACTAGTGATCGAATAAAAAAATGCTAAGTAATCGTACGGCAGCATTGTAAACTCCAAGGGAGAACCTTCTTGTGCAATCATTTTCTGCAGATACCTAGAAGAGAAATCACTCCTCGAAGCATGGAACAACTAAAGAACACAAGCAACAATTTCTTAACTAGAAGCCAAAGAATTAACACTTTTTATTCAGTGCGTATTGGATTGATCAATGTGAAATTCTATGGATTTCACAATCTATGGATAAAATTCATAAAATTTCACATTCCATCGTTTGGGCTATGGAGTTGAAATATATTTTTGGAATAAAATTAAGCGATTTAAATTTCATTGTTTTTTATTAACAAATATGATGGATTTGAGAAAATTAAATTGCCTTGTTTAACAACCTTAGAATTTAGTTTAAAGATTAAATTAAAAGCCAAAAGTGCTTCGAAATCATGGATTTCCAAATAATACGACATCATAAATATCATCAAATAAAGCAAAAAAAAAAAAAGCATAAAAATCAACAATTAAAAGTTCCTACAACAACACAAATTTGTTTTACTGCATATGAATTTAAAAATTAGATTGAAAATTCTTTTACCTCCTCATCATCTGAAACTTAATCATTCGCTACCTCTGTCTGCTTGATCTGCACCACATAAAAGAAATAAAAGGGGATGATTGAGTACTAGACTCAAGTGAACCTTAATCTTGATATACTAGATGAAACTCCATTCTACCATATTGTGGAAATGTTTATAGAAAGTCTAAAGCTACTATATCCTTATTCACTTTTCCCCTCAAGTCATACGAGATTAAGTGCACAAACACAGAACAGCATAGAGCCAGCACTCAATAACTTTAGCAAAATCCTGGGGTGCCTATAACATTTAGACAAGCATGAAGCCGTAAATATACAAACAGACATATATAATATCTCAGCGAGCAGGAAGCTTTACTTCATATAGAATATTATTAAAACAGAAGATGATTGCACATTTTGAGAGTGTTTAAAGTGAGTTTCATATCCAAACTACAATTGCAATCTGATACTAGGCCCAGAAGCGACAATCTTTGGGACCACATGACCAATTAAAGCACGTACTGGCAATTTAATTGAGGCTTTGTGTATATGTTAGAGAGAGAGAGAGAGAGAGCCTGCTTCTTTGATGGACCAATAGGCTTTCCCCTTGCTGGAATCTTCAATCTTAACAGAAGGTTCTAAGTTAAACGAGGCACTGTTCCTCCTTTTCGAGTCACCGGAGATGACATGTTCCAAAGATGGCCGAAGCTGCACCACTGCATGAATTGGATTCAGGTGTAGCTGCAAGATGATGAATAAGCCAAAGCCTCTTAGAACTGGATATTTCTAACAGTAGTTAAAAAAATATATAATTTCCAGCATCAAGCTGCAGAATCATGATGATAACATTGTTTTCAAACAAGATTCAAAACATGAATCAAAATCCCAACTTTTTGAATTGAGAACTGAATTATACAAGATCCAGTACAATTTTTTTAGAAATCCCTCCTCTAGTTTTTGAGTTTTGCTATATCAGTAGAGTTGGTAACATTGATAATGTTAAAGATCACCCCAAAACCACAACACACCCCCCCCCCCCCCTCTAGTTTTTGAGTTTTTGCTAATATCAGTAGAGTTGGTAACATTGATAATGGTTAAAGATCAACCCCAAAACCCACAACACACCCCCTCCCCCCCCCCAAAAAACAAATACATATGATATGGTTTTATTCTGAATCAAATTTGCAATTGAAGAATCTAAAATTCCTCAAAAAAAAAAAAAAAAAAAAAAAAAGAATCTAAAAGCATATATCAATAATTTTTTGTAATAGGTGAATTAAACGATTTTAAGTAATTAACTAACCGAAAAATATTACAATTTTTCGGTAACTAGAAAACCCAAAAAGAACAAAAAAAAAAAAAAAAAAAAAAAAAAGAATCTAAAAGCATAATAAATAATTTTTGTATAAGGTGAATTAAACGATTTTAAGTAATTAACTACTGAAAATATTACAATTTTTCGGTAACTAGAAACCAAAAAGAAACAATGAGACAGGACATCAATAACTACAAAACTGCATGGAAGATCTATAAGTTTTGCCCTCTATTTGGAAGTAGTTTTTAAAGCATGGAGCTGGAAGTGGACTCTAATATAAGCATAATGTTCTCTTTAGGAGGCAGGCATTCACTGAACAAACCATCAGTTTGATGAGGCCTCTCCATCCTTAAAGCTTGAAATTTCTCTTCAACAATAATTTTATTTCTAGTACTTCTTAACAAACTTGGAAGTTGGAAACAATACAGTATGAAAAATGCCACAATGTGCAAGTATCCAATCCTCTCACTTTCTAACAATTCCTTCTCTTTTAACTCCTCTTCAAGAAGCTCCAGCTGCTCATCAAGTTTTTCAAAGACCTGCTTTTGCTCTTCTACTTCAGCTGCTTTGAACTTGGAAGCTATCTGCAAGATCTTCACAATAAGATTTAGGACAACTTAATTACCTCAATAAGCAATAAAAAAATAATCATTCTTTGTTTTGTTTAAATGTATTTCAAGTACGAAATTCATTTATAAATTGTAGAATCTATTTTATTCTATTGAATTTTTTATAATCAATAATTAAGGCATTAGGGTCATGTAGTCTAATTGATTTTCTCACCTTAATATCTATTTTATATAATTCCAAGAAATGTTTTCTTTTCCTTCTAAGCAAGATCCATCATTTAGGCCTGTCTGTCTTCCCTTCCACTGCAAGGACCAAATCCTGGCCCGTCTAACTCTCCCTTGTTTCTTTTAAGTTATCCTTTCCACCTCAAAACAATAGTTTTCAAGCAATTTTTGAGCTTTTGGTGTTTCTTCATTGTTTGCATTGTGACAGTTCAGAATGAAAATTAGAATCAGAAAATTCCTTTCCTCCACATCAGGTATATATTTTTTTTTTTTTCTCATTCTGTCTTTCTATCACAAAAAAATGATTTTCATATCCTAATTCGTCACGGTTTTACCATTATTTTGAGCAGAGGCTATTGCCACCACCGCCATTGATGTACGCGAAGAATATGCCAATGCCTTCAGGACTGAATCATACAATGACTTTTGGACACGTGTCCTTTCGCTATCCGATCCAACCTCTTCCATGTCTATTCCGGTTGACTCAACAACTGCCGCTCGCCTTCCATCTTATCGACTTTTCTTTGAACATCTTTTGGATCCAGATCAGCCCACGGTTACCAAAATCCTTGCCTTGACCCGTAACCCGCCTAAAACCCACTCTCTTTTAACCCAATATTTCAGCCAAACAGCCAACGCCTCTCTTTTATGTGGCTCGTTACTAAAGGATATCGACCATACACGTGTCAGATACCGCTCTTTAAAAACCGCCATCAAATCCTTGGATCCTTTATCACCGGAGATCCTTTTAACCCGTCTAACCGAGTTCACCAACTCCCTAAATCCGTTTCACTGGTCCGCTCCATCTGCAAGCCAAGTTCGAGCCATACAAGCTGATTGCGCCAATTTGCTCAAGCAGCTCGAGTCAAGCCGCGACAAGGCTAAAGCCAAACTCCAGCTGAATAGCAAACTAAAACATAGCTCAGCTTTATTTGTGGTGGCTTTCACAGCTTCACTAACCGTGATCCTCGCAACTCATGCTTTGGCGTTGCTGGTAGCTGCCCCAGCTCTTTTAACGGCTTCGTTGGAGCTGGGCTCTAGTAAAAGGCTGGGCAAAGTGTCGGCTCAGCTCGACATGGCTGCAAAGGGGACGTATATTCTGAGTAGGGACTTGGAAACCATTAGCCGATTGGTGGCTCGGGTAAATGACGAGGTGGAGCACATGCACGAAACGGTGAAGTTTTGGGTTGAGAGCCAAGGCAATGGGGAAGTGGTGAGGGAGCTGAAGAAGACTAATTGCTGCTTTAGCGAGCAGTTAGATGAGCTGGAGGAGCATTTGTACTTGTGCTTAATGACAATTAATAGAGCTAGAACCCTTGTACTTAAGGAGATTATATACAAAATAAAATAAGGTGAAGGAAATTACATTTCTACCTTTCTTCAACAATCAACTTAGGGTTTCAAATTCTTTGCTGCCTCTGCTTCTTCTTCTTCTTCTATTACTACAATTCTAATAATGATAATCTGTCAGGTCATCTTATATAATATTTTAGATATAGAGATAGAAAGAATTTGGCTACTAAAAATTGCTAAAAGTTAATAAAATGCAACTTACTAAACTTTGATGGCCTCCATGCACAGAGAAGAGAGGAAGAGGGAGATGAATTTGGCGGCTTCTCACTTTTCTTTTCTTCAATTCTGTAGTCATCCATTAAACTCTTATTCCTTCAAATTCTGTAGTCATCCATAAAAATTTTCCAAAGACCCAGATTATAAAATATGCCCACAAATTTGTCTCTCTTTGCATTAAAGAATTAAAGAACACCAATATATAAGTAAACTAAAAAAATATATTGCATTCAAAAACTTCTCTCAGTTTTCATTCCAAAATCAACCTGATTTATTGTTATAGATAGAGGGTGAGTAAAAGGTTGGTTTCGGTTTGACCAAGACTAAAGAACGTGAAACTGAATTTTTCGCACTTGGAATTGAACCGAAGTGAATTTGACATCTAAAGTGAATCAACTTGATTGGATGGCCGATTTTGGTCCACTTTTATCATTCCCGCCATTTTAAGCCCAACTGATTAGGTTTTGTAAAATCGAAGCAAATCACTAATAACTTCTGTTCAAACCGGGTAAATTGACAAAATCGAATCTATTTAAGTGGGTTGACCGAACTAAACTAAAATGGGTCAATTGGATTTTCGATTCAGTTTGGTCAAATGTCATAGAATCCGAATATTTTTCCAAAATGAACTCTTTGAATCAAACTACATTTTATCAATAAAAGGGAAAAGAATAAATGATCTCTACATTATAGTTAAATTAAATCATAAGGACTTCTATTTTTAAAAAACTAAATATGAGGTCTCTAAATTATGTTTCCATTAATACTTTGATCTCTCCGTCTAAAATAAAGAGATCAAAGTGTTACGAAATCAGAATCTATAAGTTTGGGGAGCTGAACTTATGTTTCCATTAATATTTTGATCTTGTCGTTTAAACTAAAGGGATTAAAGTGTTAACGGAATCATAAGTTTAGGGAGCTGACAATTACTTTGACTATAATTTAGAAAATTAATTTCTCAATCAATTGACAATTAAAAGAGGCTATTCTGGATATAAGGATAAATAATGTTAATGGAATTATAAGTTACAAACTTGAAAACAAAGGTACTCATGTGTTACTTTAATTTAAGGACCGATTTTAATTTTTTTTCCCCCCAATAAAAAATATGTTCATAGTCTAACTAAGTTAATACAGAGCACAACTGTATTAACAGACTTGGAAGTTGGAACCAATACACTATAAAAAAAATGCCACAATGTTCAAGTACCTGATCCTCTCACCTCCTAAAATTTCCTTCTCTTTTAACTCCTTCTCAAGAACCTTCAGCTGCTCATCAAGTTCTTCAAAGTCCTGCTTTTGCAAGATCTTTCTTTAACAATCAACTAAGGGTTTTAAATTCTTTGCTGCCTCTGCTTCTTCTTCTATTACTGTAATTCTAAGAATGAGAATCTGTCAAGTCATCTTATATAATATTTGTTAGGATTATAACTGATCTCGAGTGGGGCCTGCGGAAAAATACCGGTGGTAAAAGTAAAATAAAATTACTATTACCACATATACCTCTAATAATTATGTATTGGATGTTGACGATCGAATCCACCAGAAAATAATAATCACAGTAAAAATTTAAATAATTACCGTAAATGTCAGATGGAAAATAAGGACACAGAGATTTACGTGGTTCACCCTTCAACTGTTATGGGCTACGTCCACAGGACAAAAATTTCGAATAATTCTTCTACTAAAAATAGTAGGTACAAAAAGAGATTACAAAAATAGTGGTACTCTAAGTGTTTTCCAAAAACACCCCAAAAATAGTAGGTACAAAAGAGATTACACAAATAGTGGTACTCTAAAGTTTTGTGTTTTCCAAAAAAACACCCAAAAATCCTCACTAATCTCCTCTTTCCCAATTTTAGGAAAACTTTATGTATTTCTATTCTTTTTTTTTTTTTTTTTTTTTTTTTTTTTTTTTGTATTTTGGTTGAGGAAACCTTCTCTGATTTGTAGGAGAAGGGGAAGCGTAATTAACGCGTCCATAGACTGACGCGTTAATTAAGGCATCCATCCTCCCTAATTTTTCTTCATTCAAACGTGTGTGGGTTCCACACGTTTGAATCTCCTTTTTTCTTTGACCAACAAAAAAAATGTGTTTGTTTTTTTTTTTTCAAATGTGTGTGGGTCCCATATGCAGAAGGACCCCACAACAATTCTCCCCCTCCTGACAACATGGTGGGACTCTCCATTCCTGCCGCTTTGACACACAGTTGGAACTTCTCCTTCGAAACTACCTTTGTCAATATATCTGCAGCATTTCTGTCTGTATGGATTTTTCGCAACTGGAACTGCTTCTCTTCAATAGCTAGTCTCAGCCAATGATATCTTACATCAATGTGCTTCGTCCATGCATGATAGATAGTATTTTTGCTCAAGTCTAATGCACTCTGACTATCATAATAAACTATATATTTTTCCTGTTGCACACCCAATTCTTGAAAGAATCGCTTTAACCAAAGCATTCCTTTCCTTCTTCTGTTGCTGCAACGTACTCTGCTTCGGTCGTTGATAACGAAACACATTTTTGTAATCTCGACTGCCATAAAATATCTCCCCCTGAGAATGTAAATAGGTATCCTGATGTAGATTTCTTTCATCAAGATCACCGACCATATCTGCATCTGTGTAACCAACAAGTGCAGCCTTTTCACCTCCAAAAGCTAAACATAACTTTGAAGTTCCTCTCAAGTATCTAAAGATCCACTTCACTACTTCCAAATGTGTCTTCTGGGGAGTTGATAGAAATCGACTCACAAGATATCCGGTCTCGTACACACCATTGCATACATCAAACTTCCGACCGCTGAGGAATATGGAACATTTGACATATCTCCTTTTTCTTTCTCTATTGATGGTTAGGATTTCTTACTCAACTTGATGGAGTGCTAACTGGTTTAGCATTCTTCATATTGAACCTCTCTAGAACTCGTTCAATATATTTTTCCTACGATAACCATAACCTGTAGGACTTTCTGTCTCGGATAATCTCCATTCCAAGAATTCACCTTGTCGATCCCAAATCCTTCGTGCCAAATGCTTTTGACAAATCACTTTTTAACCTACTAATCATGTGTGCATCTGGTCCACCGATTAGCATATCATCAACATATAAGAGAAGGATGATAAATTTACCATCAGAGAATTTCTGGACATATACACAAGGATCTGCATCTGTCCTTTTGTCTTTTGTATCCTGATTCACCATGAAAGACATTTTATACCATTGTCGCGGTGCGTGGTGCTTGTTTCAACCCGTACAAGCTCTTCTTCAAGCGACAAACCATGTCCTCTTTTCCCTTGACCTTGAAACCTTCTGGTTGTTCTATATAGATTTTTTCCTCTAGATCCCCATGCAAGAATGCGATCTTTACATCAAGCTGTTCTAACTTAAAATTCAAACTGGCTGCTAGACCTAGCACAACTCAAATAGAACTCATTTTCACAACTGGTGAAAAAATCTTGTCAAAGTCAATACCTTTCTTTTGAGTAAAGCCTTTCACGACCAATCGAGCTTTGTATCTTACTAGGTTGCCATCATCTTTCTTCAGTTTGTACACCCATTTGTTCTTGAGTGTTCTCTTCCCTTTTGGACCAGCTCAATGTATTTCTTTTTCAAAAGAATTCATCTCTCTTGCATGGCTTTGTCACAATCTTTACCTCGCAAGATTGCACATCAGAAGCTCCTCCTAGCTCCCTCTCGTAAGCAAAATGGTAATCAGACTAGGGTACCTTGTAGATGGTTGGAGTTCCTCTGGTTGAACCTTCTTAATTGAGTTCAACTCCTTCTGATGGATGGGTTTCTGGCTCCCTGCTCAACCCTCTGCATCACTGTTATCATCTACATCGTCTCTTGATCTTCTTCTTCTCGTTCTGATTCTGGCATTCCTCCTCTCGTGACATCATCTATAGGAATGCTTCTTGGTGTAATATCAATAATACCATCACTTGTGGATTCTTCACAAGTTGTATCTGCCATGATCTCATTCTCGTGGAATACTACGTCTCGGCTCCAAACAACTTTCTTTTTCACTGGATCCCACAACCTGTAGCCAAATTATTCCCCTCCATAACTGACAAAAGCGCAAGGAACTGACTTGTCATTAAGCTTTGATCTCTGCTCCTTCGGAACATGCATAAATGCCTTGCAGCTAAATACCCTCAAGTGAGAGTATGAAATATTTCTACCTGTCCACTATCCCGACCTTCTCCGGGATATCAATCAAAAGGTGCTAAGGTAAGTCGTTGATTAAGGGTAGACAGCAGTATGACAGCTTCTCCCATGGCTTGGGTAAGTTGGCCATTTTGAGCATGATTTTGACTCTTTCAAATAATGGTGCGATTCATCCGTTCAAACACAGTTGTTTGAGGCGTACCAGGAACTTCTTTTCATGCCTGATACTATGCCTACTACAATATCTTCTAACTCGTTGAGATGTAATTCACCACCATTCCGTTGCGCAACACTTCAATGCCACTCAGTCTCCCTTTCACCATCGAATGTTGCTGAGTGCTGAATACTTGGTCCTTTGTGCACACAATATACCATGTTTTTCGTGAGAAATCATCCAAATGAGGTTGAATAATTTACTTCCTCCAAGTGATTCTACCTCCATGGACCACATACGTCAAAGTGTACAACTCTACTTGTTGTCTCTCCGTCAAATGAGACACGATGTTGCTTCCCAAATAAACAATGATCACAAGGGTTTATTTTACCTTTGGCTAATGGTATGAGGGACTTCTTAGCCAACATATTGCACCCTTTCTCACTAACGTGCGCCAGCCGCCTATGCCACAAATTTGGTGAAGCACCATCTGCAACTGTATTCAGTTGACCAGCACATATTATTGCGTGCGTCTTATACAACAAGCAACATAATTTTCCTCTCGCCACCACCAAAGACCCTTTGGTGAGTTTTCAATTACCGTCACCTGTATGATGGTGATAGCCTTCCTTGTCCAGTGTACACTGACAGACTATAGGTTCAACCGAAGATCAGAAATATGTCTCACATCTTTAAGTGTTAATGTGCACCCGACACTTGTTTTCACGCAGACATCACCGATTCCCACCATTTGCGAGACACTATGATTACCCATTCTAATGGTGCCAAAATCTCTTGCTTTATAGGTGGAGAAGTATTCCCTTTTCGGAACACAGTGGTATAAAGCACCGGAATCTACTATCCACTCGGTATCTGCATCTCCAACATGACAGCAATCTGCATCATGAGAGACTAAAGTCACCTCACCATCTTCTGCTGATCAAGTCAGCTCACCTTTCTTCTTCCTAGAGACTGTTAGCAGATTTATTTCATACTCATTTTCCTGATCTTTCGGTTGTGCATTACTCCTGTTTGCAGTTAACCGACAATTTCTTTTTGAAGATGACCCTCCAATACCGCAATGATTAAACACTTCTTTATCTCTCTGGGACTTGATCTACATCTGAACTTTCATGCCTTTGGACCTCCTACTCTTGCTCCGGCCCCTTTCACTGTGACAGGGCTTGCTGAACTAGTACTTAGCAACAGTCTCTTCTTCGTAGTTTTCATTGAGTAGTCTTTCTTTACCATGACATTGTTACCACCACTTAGGAGCTGACGTTTACTCAATGATACCACAAGGTATCCTAACTATCCCGGTAGAGAATCCTGACAGTAGGCATGCTTGCATCTTGTCATCTAGGACATACGCTAACTGCTACTCAGTTCGAGTCCTTCAAATGCTTCAGGTGTTTGTAATTGATTCGTTCCTCTAAACAGGCTTCAGTTCTGACTTTACGAATCATGAAGACTTTTCTTGAGCATTGTTGCCTCGTTACATATTTCTCTAATTTCTTCCAGAGAACTTGGGAGTCTTTTTCATGTCACACCCCTTCCCGGTCCACCGAATGAACCGGGACCGAGACGCCTACAACTGGTTGACTGATATGGCTGACCGATGCCTGAAAATTCATAATGTATATTGAATAAAATAGCATGCTGATGGTGTTATACAAAAATAATGTCATTTATATTTTACAATAACATGATCTACTATGTTCAATGAAATGGGCCAACTGAGTGCCCTGTACATGCATTAAAAGGGTAGCAAAGTCACATATTAAAATTGTGAGTAGCTACCCTTCGAAAGGACTGAAGTCTCTTCCTACAAAGAATGAACTGCTAGTTGTAGCGGGATGACTCTTCTACGGAACCAATCTCAAACCTTGCGAGTTAAACCAGGGTAACCTCGCTGAAGCCAAATAAAGCTCAGTGTATATCTCACAGTAGATAAAAACAAACAATTAAACACATACATGGTATAGAAAGAACCAATGTAAAAGTTGGACAAACCATTCATGATACTTTTCTGAACCTTGATTATCTTTTGTACTGTTTATAATACTGTATATTTCATGAAATTGTATATGTGCAAGACATCTGTATGGGTCCATAAGGTTATAGTGCAAACCGAAGTGATAAGAAAAACTGTATGAAACTGGATTGGATACTGTATGCTTTGGCTACTTATGGGCCCATATAATTCCCATATACACTCAAACGGCCTGTAGCCGACAGTTTATCAAACTGTTATGAGGTTGCAGAATTCTGCTATCTATGTCGCGACTAGCCTTATCTACATGGTTCTACCCTAACCTCAATGGAGCTCTTACTGTTGTATGTCAAATTTATATTAACAACAACCATCATTATTAATAGTTTCATTACTTTTCATAATTTCATTAATAGTTATATTTGATTTCCACAATCATTTTGCATGTTGAACTGTTTGTTTTGAATACATGTTCAAATGTATATTTGATGTTTAAAATGAAATTGGAGGCAATAATAAGTGTAGCAAAGGAATACAATTGCATGAAAAGAAAGGCCAAAAAATGCATGAAAACAAAGTCGCCTGAGCGCGCCTATGCAAGGTCGCGACGCGCGATAATCCCACTAAGATGAGAGAACACAGTGAGTTATCGGGCACAAGTCTGCGAGCGCGTTCATTTAAAGTCGCGAGCGGTACTTGAAAAGTCGCGAGCGCGGAACGTTCCAATGAGAGACAGGGAGGTTTGCGAGCACAAAGTCAAAAAAACGCACCGAGCGCGCACTTGGAAAGTCGCGATCGCAAGATGTGCCAAATAAGGTCAGAAGTTTCAGGCTGAAAGGTCGTTCGCAGCGCGTAGTATCACAATTCGCCGAGCGCAAGGAGAAGCCACGAACTCGTCATGCATTCCGCGCCGCTTTTCAGCTGCACCATGTCCTGTACTCTTTTGGTCATATCTCTCAATATTAACAACTCCAATTTGAGAATGTTTTCAAAAAACCCATGTAAAGCTAACACTTAGGAGGACACAAATTAACTCTTCTAATGACACTTCCTAATATCCATCATTAAAATGGGGATCAACATCAAGATCGAAGTTATTGAGTGAAATTCCAGCAAAACCAATGTTTCAAATAAACTCACTCTTTACTTCATTTATTCAATAACTCCCTTGTTATTTCCCCTGTTTCTCACTACCAAGTCCTTCCACTCAAAATGAAGCAATTATTGTTTCAAATTAGCAACATTACCACACAATTCTCATTGCAAAGAAAATGAAAAAGATAACAAGAGGATATCAACACTTTACTCCAAAAGCTTTTGAGTCCTCTTTAACTTCTTTTCTCATACACTCTTAGAAACTCCCTTCACCTATAATAAGAATTCTTATGAATTCTAAAATAATTAACACCAATGATTCATTATGAACTTCAAAAGGTTTACTACTTGGGACTACAGAATTTAAAAACTTGAAGTTAATTGCATTAAACTACCACTTAACATTTGAAGTAAGGTGGAAGAGGAAAAGGAAGAAAGCATAGAAAGAAGATTTGAAGTAAACATGAAATGGGAAAAGTGGGAAAATGCTGTCATTACGGGATAGGCATTCAAAAATCAAGGAGGATTTGTTGTGTTTTAAAAGTTCTAAATGGATACCTCAATTTGTAACAGGTAACAACTTATACCCCAAACTTGGATCTTTAAATTGCAATCACTCCTTCACCCATGTGGCTTGAATCTTTTTCTCTCACTCAAATAAGTCCACCTTAATAACCCATTCTACCCCAACCCGGGTTTGGTCTCCAACTCGACTCAACCTCGAAACTACCAACTCTATTGCTAAGACTCGACTCGGAGTAGCGATAACCCATTCTACCCCAACCGGGTTTGGTTCAACTCGACTCAACTCGACTACTCAACTCTATGCTAAGACTCGACTCGGAGTAGGATGTCACATTTCATTTCTTACGTGGTTGTACAGGCTAGCATCTATCCATTGGCGTATTATACCCAATGTCTGCTTTTTTTAATTTCTCTCATTGCCTTTCTTTCATTTCTTCTGGCTTTGCACTGTCATCTTCAATTGGATCGTATAGATCTTTGCAATTGAGATAGTCCTCCATTCTGGATTTTCACATTGAATAATTCGAATCCGTCAATTTGATCATTGCCCCATCGTTAGCTATGTCGAATTCTAAATCTAACAAAAATTTTACTATTCACGTGAATAGTAACTTTTGTAGAAAAACTGACAGAATTTACCAACCAGGCTCTGATACCAGTTGTTAGGATTACAACTGATCCTGAGTGGGGCCCGAGAAAAATACCAGTGGTAGAAGTAAAATAAAATTACTATTACCACATATACCTCCAATAATTACGTATTGGATGTTGACAACCGAATCCATCAGAAAATAATAATCACGGTAAAAATTTAAATAATTACTGTAAATGCCAGATGAAAAATAAGGACACTAAGATTTACATAGTTCACCCTTCAACTATTATGGGCTACGTCCATGGGACAAGAACTCCAAATAATTCTTCCACTAAAAATAGTAGGTACAAAAAGAGATTACAAAAATAATGGTATTCTAAGTGTTTGCCAAAAACACCCTAAAAATTATAATCCTTACTATTTTCTCTATTTTCCAATTTTATGAACCCTTTCCTAAAATTTTATACACTTTATGTATTTCTATTCTTTTTGTTTTTGTGTATTTTGGTTGAGGAAACCTTCTCCTATTTGTAGAAGAAAGGAATGCGTAAATAAATCGTCCACAGACTAACGCGTTAATTAAGGCATCCATCCTCCCTAATTTTTCTTCTTTCAAACGTGTGGAACCACATACATTTGAATCTCCTTTTTTCTTTGACCAACCAAAAAAAACGTGTTTATTGTTTTTTTGTTTTTTTTTTTCAAATGTGTGTGGATCCCACATGTCAGAGGGACCCCACAACAAATATTTTAGGTATAGAGATAGAAAGAATTTGGCTACTAAAAGTTTCTAGAAAGTTAAATTAAATGCAACTTACTAAACTTTGATAGCCTCCATGCACATAGAAGAGAGGAAGAGGGTGATGAATTTGGCGCCCCCTCACTTTTCTGTTCTTCAATTCTGTGGTCATCGATTTCACTTTAAACTCTTATTCCTTCAAATTCTCCTTGTTTAAGAAAAAAAAAAAAAAATCAAAACTTCCCAAACATGTCTTTATACCTGAAGTTGTCTTTGTTCTATGAAACAGAACCAACGAATTCACTTCCATCACCAAGTGGCACAAGACTTTCCCAACAAACGACTGCACGGGCAGGAAGGAGCTGCTCAGGAAGGTCAATAATCTCAACCATTTTGTATCTATTCTCATGGAGATCATAACAAATAATTTCGTTATGGATATCCTTTAACCAAAGCTTATCCCTTTTCTTTGAGTATGCCAATGGTTGCAGTTCATCACCAGGCCACCTTCGTAAAGGAGAGTATAATTTTCTCCAAGTAAACCCAATTCCATCATTTTCTCTAACATATAACTCGTTAACATACAACTCGAACTGTTCATATTTCCCTTCCGGATAAGGGATTTGGAACATTCAGAGGCAACCTTCTAAAACATGCAGATCAAGCAAATAGGAATTAGATGTTTCAGGCCGGATAGGCTCACAAAAGGAGTTCTTCTGAATATTTAAAAGGACTTCATACTGAAGGTTTAAACTCGATACTTTTCATTAGTAATTTATTATTATGACAAAAAAAAAATAATATCTTAATGAATCTTACTACTGACTGGAAAATAAAAATATTAATAACGAATGAAATTATCAAATAAAACAAGAATAATGAATCAAAACAGAAAAATAGAATATTTTAACTCAATTTATAGAAAATTATATAAATTTTTTTTATATTAATTTAAGTTACTTAAAAAAATCTAAAAACAGCTCAAACTAAATTATTTATAAATAATAAAATGAGTAAATAATAAATAATAAATTGATATTTGTAACTAACCTAGCTATATTAGCTAACTTTTATAATAGAGAATTTTTAAAAAATAATAAAAATAATTCAATTAAAAGAATTTAAAAATCGGTACTATTATTTAAATTTATTGTTGTACTTTCAATAATAAAACATAAGATATATAAAGAATATATTAATTACGAGTTATAATATAATTCAATTAGAAATCTTATTAAAATACAGATTTATTATAAATTACCATTAAATGTTCTTATAGAAAAATCACCATTAAAAATTTAATTTTTCTTTGGCTATGGGTTTATTATTATTTTACGCTAAATACTTTTCTTCTTATAATTTTACTTCTTAATTTTATTATTTTGTTTGAGTTATTATTATTTTTTATTTTGCATATTGTTTTGATCATAAAGTTTTATTTTTTCAATTTCATTTTTAATTTCTTTTTTACAATATTCATGTATTGTGTCTATATAAATATTATAATCTTTACAATAAAATATAAAATAAAAAAACCTAATTATTATATTTATTCTTTTACTTAATAAGTCATTTTTATTATATCTATATTCTATATAAATATATAAAAGCTCAACCTTCAAAACTTATGCGGCACGATTTTAGGATATTAGACTGCTGATATGGCACAATACTAAAATAATTGCTAAGTTGATATTGATTATTTTTTATTTTAAGAGAATTATTTTTTAACATAATTTATAAAGAACTTGAATTAATATCATTAAAATTTTTAAAAACTTTTTACCTTTTTTTTTGATAATTTACAGATTTTCATTAATATTTATATTCATATAAATATATCATTAATATTTCTCCATTTTTTTACTCTTATGGAATTTGTGTAGATTGATATTTTTCAGTTTTTAAATAAATAATAAAATTAAAAATATTATTGATATTTTTCAGTTTTTAAATCAAATATTAAATTAATATTATTTAAAATTTTGAAAACATTGCACTTTTTTCTTTTTTTTATATACGTATTATAATTAATATCCGTATAAGAATCTAAATTAAAACAATCACTTCACTCCATCTTCAATTTTATTATTTAAGTCTTATAAAATTTGTATAGACTATTTTTTTTGAATATAAGTCATAAATTTCTGACGCAATAAAAGCTAACTTTGCCATTGATATTAAAGTGATTTATTTGAATCGAATTATTTTCATTTTTTTACTATTTTAATTTATTATTTTTTACATTTTTAAAAATTTTACACAAATTATTTTACTTTCTCATTGCATATTAAAAAGCTATTTGAGTTGAGAAATTCGAATTGCTATTTGCTTTTTTTTTGTGTTACACAATGTCAAAGAAAATTCGAATGCTATTTGCTTTTTGCGTTAACAAATGTATATTAGTATTAGATTTTTGCATTTTAATTTAAATTTTTTGGCTACATCTTATTTAATTTCTGTTGCATATTAAATGCAAATTGAGCAAAGAAATTTCTAAAGTTTATTTGCTTTTTGCATTATTAAATATAAAGAAATTTCAAATTTAAGATTTTTATAATTTTAATTATTAAATTATTTCATTTTAGTAGCATAATTTAATTATAAATTATTAATAACGAAATATTTATTAATTTTAAATAAATTTTATATTATTATTGGTGCAATGCACGTGTGGACGGACTAGTTATAAAAATAATCAACCGTAAAATGAAATCACCATTAAAAGTATGAAATTATTTTTGTAATAATATTTTTAAAAAAACGTGAACATTTGACTCTATTTTAATATATGCAGTAATTAAAATTTTTTTATAATAATATTTAGTAGTTATTTATTATTTTTGAAATAAATATAAATAAAACCATTCAAGATCAAGAAACAGACGGAGAAAGAGAGAAGTCACATGGAGAATACGAAGATTCTCGAGATCAATCTGATCTCTGCGCAAGGTCTAAATCCGCCGTCTGCCAATCGACGCCGCAGGCATACATACGCAGTTGTTTCGATCGATTCCTCCGCTAAGCTCCGCACCCGAATCGATCTTGATGGTTGCGAGGACCCGATTTGGAATGACAAGTTTCTCTTTAAAGTCACTCCTGAATTTCTCTCCGGCGAAACAACCAGTGTTTCTGTCGAAATCTTTGCCGTCGGCTGCCTCCGTGATAAGCTTATCGGCACCGTCCGTTTACTCATCAGCAACATCCCACTATTTTCCCAAGAAATGAGAACTCCTTCGTTCGTTGCTCTGCAGATTCGCCGTCCGTCTGGAAGATTCCAAGGGTTGCTTAACATCGGTGCTACTATCAACGACGCTTTTGATTTCGCGTCCTTAGATGGAGTATCGGCGATTTGTTATCGCGATCTTGGGGGACAAATTATTTGTCCCCAGCGCCAACGCGATTTAAAGAAGTCGACTTCGACAGTGAAGGATACCCGTGGCGAGAATATTCTTGTGGAGATTCGGAAGATTTGTCATATGGTGCTGATTCCACGACTTCTCCATCGACAGGCTTGAAGGACGGGAAAGGAGTTAGAGGTTTGGGGAGGGCACATGGCTTATGGTAATCATCAGGCGGTGGAGGGATACTTTGTGGGTTGCTGTTGCATCGGAGGCTTACCATGTGCTTTTCTACAGAGAATCTTGAGGTATTTGGTGGGTTATGTGGAGGGCCCTTGGCAATATCGTGCCTACAAAGAGTAATCTGATTTCCAGGGGAATTTTCTTGTTCCTCGTTCAGCATCACCATTATGATGGGCCTTGATTGGGTTAGTTTCTGATTTAATTTTGCTTGTCTTGGTGATTTTTTCCCAAGTATCTGTGCCACACATGCTGCTGATATAGTTGCCAAGACTTGTTCTTGTTTTGTGGAGTTTTTCTATTTACTATCTGTGGTAACACAAACATAGTACACCTGCTAATTCTTGTATGGTTTATGGGATTGTTCTGTAGAGGCCATAGTAGAATTTCTTGTTTAAGTATGTCTGTTTGTTTTCCAGTTGGCTCTTTGGCATTGCTTGAAGATCTGGTATGTGTCAGTCAAGAAGGTCTCAGCCATGTAGATGTTGATTTGTCTTTTTGGCATTTTGCGAAGCTTTGGGATGGCCAAGTCAAGAAGGTTTCAACCAAGCCGATGATGAGTTGGATTCACAGCATATCTTCTATGCAGGTACTTCCTGCGGAGTTTATTAGACTGAGTTTGTTCATGTAGTTCGCTATTTTCCGTTAAATGCACTTTAAGTGTACCCCTACCAGGTTTTTTTACTTAACATCTTGGATACTAGGTTGGGTTTTGCACTTTAAGTGTACCCCTACCAGGTTTTTTTACTTAACATCTTGGATACTAGGTTGGGTTTATTGGGGAGGTCTATCTATTGACCTGGGTTAGTTTTTATCCAATTTGTTAAGTTTTTCCTGGTTTATTAACAATAAGATAATTCTAAATTCTAATTCTAATTTCTAATACTACCATTAAGATTCTGTTACTGTTTTGCACAAACTGCAATTTCAATTGTATCTTCATTTCTGTGCCAGATATTTTTTACTAGAATATATAAACTTCAACTATAACTTTCTGGAGCTGAGGATATCACAATTCCTTTCATGAATACTTGAATAATAATATGATGAATGCACAAGAATTTGAACCCTACCTGTTGATAAGATAATTACCATTACGAGTGTAAAATCAATTGTAATGTAACTCAATCGTTGCCTGTTCTGTAATGTGTCAATGGTGAATGAAATTTGGTAATTTCATAATGTTGACAGTAATTGAGCATGATATGGAGTGATCTCAGTTGTCAAAGGTGAAGAGAGGAACATGCACAAAGTCTGTTTGATATGAAAAGGGAAATTCCTTTTAGTACAGAACCTGGATAGCACTAGTAGAACCTTGATAGAGAAATTATGACGACCAAACGTGGACTGTTTGGAATATGCTATGGCACAGAAGTACAATCCAAGCAATTACAAATGAAAACACTCATAAAAGACATTTATCTTGCACTTGATCAGGAAACAGAAAAAAAGACAAAAAAATAAGAGAAATTCCAAGCAACTTGATTCTGAAATCAAATTTTCACAAATAGAAATGAAGCATCAATGGCAGAACCTTACCCTCCTTGTCTAGCTCTTCCAGTAAGAGGTTTAATATTTCCCACCCAGCAAGAAATTCCAGGACAACGATTCCTGCGCTTTCTTAAGTTGTTGAAGCTCTTTTCTCGAAAAAAAAAAAAAAAAAAAAAAAAAAAAACAAAAAAAAAAAGAACAAGTGACTGTATAGATTACGTGAAGAAATACAAAAACAGAGGAAAAAAAAAAAAAAAAAAAAAAAGAAACAAGACTGTATAATTAGTGAAGGAATACAAAAACAGAGGAAAAAAGAAAGATCACTGCATTTTAATCTTAAATGCTTTAACTAAGAACACCATTTCCATATCAAAATCAAAACGCTAACAAGATCTTCCAAACCTAACAACTCATCTCCATTTGAGTCCATTTTTGTCTCTTTAATCATAAACAACTTCCCTCCTATCAAACTTACATGACCACTTAATCTGATGGTGTAATCTTTGAATATTCCCATCACCATTTTGCCAAAATGGTAAATAATAATTTCAAATTGAACTCTCTGGTTTTCATCATATCAAAAAATTGCAAATGATAATAGATAAATATATATAATAAGGGAGGTTGTCTAGTTAATCATTGTTGGTGGAAGTAACATTAACTGACACAATTTGATAAATGTCCTGTAAAATTAAAAATATCAGAAATGTTGAAAAATAGAAGCCTGTAACAAATTGATAAGGTATTGCCTATTGCAGCAGCATAATTCCAAATAATATGTGCAGAAAAGAACCCAACAACATGTGCTATATGATTATTAAATATTGTCCTTTAATAAATTTATGATTTTTCATTTTTTACTTTTTTTTTTATTACTAGTAAAGTTATATCACGAGCTAACTTGCGAGCGTTTTATGGAGTATACCTCCAAGTCAAATACAAAAAATCCATGTCGATACTGCATTCTTGAGTGTCTTCTTTCAAGCAACACTGTCCAAGATGGACATCCCACCTGATATTTTAAAGATATATATCAATATCTTACAAATGCAGATGCATCTCTTGCTGCTACAGTCAGAAAATCAACAAAGATACAATACCAGGACAAATTTTTTTCCACTTCAGATTTTGCTTTGTCAATAACTTCATAGCCTCTCGCACACTGGAAATTTGGAAGTGAAGTCTTTTCACTCTCTATAGTTGAGGTTTCGCCAAGTAATTTGGAAGAGTAGCCTCGCATGCAATATTCAATAACAGCAACATAAACATGATAGCAGCTGCTTTTGATGGAGATGAATGGTGCCCTCAATTCTTTATAATTATACGAGAATTGTCAAGTGCCACCAGTTGAAGAGAGAAAATCCTGTCGTACTTGTTTTTCACATAGATATTTAAAGCCAAAACTAGACTTCATTCTTGTAACAAATGTCATGAAGACATCATACAACTTTGACAGCTTGTAAATAAGATGAAATAGCATAAAATAGCATTCCAGTGAACAAATTCCATATTGGAAGGCAAAAACTCAAAAAGAGCATATAAATGTATAATTGTATTTGTGCATTTGAACTATAAATGCCTTTCAGCCAACACGTCAAAAAGAACATTGAAAGGCATGTATGTGGTTATCGTCAGAAAAAAAAAAAAAAAAATAAAAAACAGAAAGAATTGTTTGGTAAAGAAATCCCAAAAAAAACTTTAAAAAGGCTGATAAGTCCATCACTATGGCCTCCAAACTGGCCTTTGATGGGGCCGCTTCTGCTCTATGTTGCCTTTCTTCATAGACTGCAGATTGGGTTCTCCAACTGCTGCACGAGCATGAGTAACGGGCAGCAGATGTACTCCACTCACAACATTTTCTGTTATACTGCTATGCTGAGAGGCATCGAATTCATGGCTTCCATGACCTTTGCTGACCTTGTGCTGATTCATAGTGACTAAATGTTTGCGATTCCAAATTGTTATGATAAATAGAGAACTGAGATGGTGGCCAGTTGTCAAACCCAGGTGCATTGAATTCATGGGATAGCTGGTTGGACCCAAGTTCTGAGTATGAGTTGAAAATTTCCACCCTTGTAGTTTGATGCAACTTTCTGATTTGTTCTTGTTGCTGGAGCATTTGCCTAGAAGTTAGACATGGTGATCTATTCCACTGCAGTCCTTGAGCTTCAAATTTCCATACATTGGGTTATGGTCATAAATGTTGATAGGGGGCTTATCTTTCTTTGTTGCTCGCTTGGAATTGGATTCTTTGAGGATAAAATCTTCTCCATCCACATACCAGGCTATATGGATAAAGGAATAACAAGCTTTATAAAGGAATAACAAAATTTACTGAATATAAAGGAATAACAAGCTCGCAAATCAAAATAGACTAGCATTCTATGTCACTTGGCCAGTTCTATCATAAAAAGTTCTTTGTCCAGTTACTCTCTTTCTTTTCTTGAATTGCTTTTTCGGATGCTGCTCCATCAATTTCTCCTACCCTTTAAATCAAACCAAATAGAATTAAATCATTAATAAATATTGTATAATTTGTCTGTAAAAGTATATATTATGAAGTGTAAAATTATATTTTGTAAAAAAAATCAGACCAATGGATTGAGTCCGATATTTTACAATACTATATTTAACGTTGTTAAGGTTTATATTTAAATAATTTCTTAATTTTCATATGCACTTAAGGGCTCAATAGTGAATAGTTGTAAAGTTGAGAGGCTTATAAATGTATTTTGATATGAAATATAACAAATTATATTTTTTAAAAAAAATTTGTCTAAATTTAATCTATAAAAATTGCTGAGTAAAATACTAAAAATTAATTGAATTTTGAATTATGTTTTTTGTGAATAAAACTCGTTTTAAAAAAATGTGTTTTGCATGTTATCTTCATATTTGTGAACATTTCTTAATAATAAATTTATTAAATATGAAAATTTTTGCACACCAAGGCATAGCTTAGTAGTAAATGCACATATGACTTGATAATAGATTGGATTCAAATCTTCTCTACTCAATACTCAAGAAAAAAAAAAAAAAAAAAGAGAATTTCTAATTGAATTTAAACATTAATCCTAGTAATATCTGTCTTTTTTATTCGAAATATGCTTCTTTTTTTTTTTTTTAATATCAGATACAAAATTAGTCATTGAGTAGACCAATCTTTGATTGAGGATTTGAATTATAAGACAAGTATTTGATCTACTGTCTTCTTTGTTATCAATGAAATTTGAAATTTAGAATTCATCAATAGAAATTTCCAGTTCAACTGACCAATACTCATTGAATACAAAATCATGTCAAGGAAATTATACAATTTCTCATAAACTGATAACGGAATTTACACAATTTTGGCTTCATCAAAAGGCCAATTATCATGATTGAGAAAGAAAAATAGTAGATCTACAAGGCAGAAAGCTATGTATTGTTTACAGATTTTGCAGCCTCTGTTTTGGCTACAACATAAACCAAATGTCTGTCTTTTGGAGGCAGAGATTGATTGACCTCATCTACTTCACAAATCTTTCCAATCCATCTATTCAAAACTGGGAATTTCTCTTCACTAATCAACTCAATTCTCATAATTTCTTTACGAATTTGAAAGAAATACAAAATAGAAAATGCCACAATATCTAAATATCCAATATTCTCACCTCCAAACAAATCTTTTTCATTTAGCTCATTCTCTAGCAACTTGAGGTATTGATCAACTTCTTCAAGTATCTGCTCTTTCTCCTCCCCTGTAGCTGCAGAAGCCTTAAGAGTCACTTGCAAGATCTAAACAAATTGGAAAAATACTAATTAGACTAAGAATTACCATAACCAAGAAAATGAATATGAGCTTGTTATTGCTTACCTTTTGGTCTACAAATGTAGCCCAAAAACGAGCCATGGCTTTGTTATAAGGATCTTCAGGCAAGAAAGGATTATTCTGCCATTTTTCATCGACATACTCAAGAATGACAAGTGACTCTGCAATGGGTTTTCCATTGTGTAAGAGCACAGGGATTTTTTTATGAACTGGGTTTGATTTAAGAAGCAAGGTACTCTTGTTGGTAAGATCTTGTTCAATATACTCATATTGTATACCTTTCAGTTTCAGGGCAAGTTTTATTCTGTGACTAAAAGGACTAGCCCATGTACCCAGTAGCTTCACTTCTCCTTCACCCATTTTTAGAGTTACGGTGCTAAAAGAATATATGAATTTCAGCTCGAAAATCAACTAAAGTTTGATTTTTTTTTTTCTTCCGAACTTGATTTATAGAAAAGGATCGATTCCCTGTTTTCCTTATCGATACCCTGTTTTATTCTCTGCTTTCAATTTTGAATTTTCAAAGCAAAAACAGCCACACATAAATTAGGTGGATAAGTTGTCTTTCTGAAAGGACTGAATTGCCCCATATAAACCAAAAAATGTTGAACCTATCCCAAAATCTTTTTCATGTCCATGTCTCCATGATGGTAACAAAATTGGAAAATAAAAGAAACTACAGAGAAAAAGGTTTTAATTTTTAATTTGCACTATAAGTTTTTTTTATACTTTGGCTATTTATTTTACAAAAGGAGCATCTTAAATTCTTTCTTTTTTAATGAAACTGGTGCAAACATCTAGTCTTGACATTCCACATTCCCTTGTTGCTGTCTTGGCCTACCAAAACTTTGATCTGGGAAAGAAATTTCCTTATCAGGAAACTGAAAATAGAAAGTTGGTTTCTTGGTTTGGATGGTGGAGATGACCGGAGTTTGTGAAAGGTCCTGTTGGGAATGTTCTATTGATAGAAAGATAATTTTTTTTCTGCATTTTCTTTGCCTTTCTTTATATTCTTACTTGCGTCATGATATGTTCAAATCTGCCTCCTTATTTGTATGTTCAAATATACAAATAATAGGCTATTATTTGATCAAATTGATACAGCATGTTCTTAATATAGCAGCAGATAAAGGATAGATAAAGAAAGTATTATTAAAATTCAAAAAGGAAAAGAGTTTTCTGACAAAAATAAACATTAAATCCTCAGTGAATCTCAAACTTATTTTGATCTTTTAATTTGATTTCTCCCAAGAAATATCTCCATCGAATTCACTTCCATCACCATGTTGCACGACACTTTCCCAACAAACGATTGAATGGTTCCTGTGTGGGAGACCAGTAATATTAATATCAGCCCTTTTGTCTGTCTTCTTCTCACGAGAGCATAACAAATAATTTCCCTAAAATAATATTTGTCAAGTAACCAAACCTTATTCTCCTTCTTTGAGTATGCCAAAGGTTGCAGGTCCTCCATGCAGATGGATGTATAATTTTCTCCAAGTAAACCCTTTCCATTATTTTCTCTCACATACAAGTGCCTTTCCCTACAGGCCTCTTGAGAGTCCCTTTTCACAAAAGAATTTATGTTGATACAGAGGTGACCTTCTAAAACGTGCAAATTGATTCTAGAATAAAAGGTGCACAAAGGTTTGAGGGTTGTCCACAGGTTGAGGCACCAAGCAAAACGTCTCATTAGCTAGATAAAAAGCCATGATCATGTAGTCTATTTTTTTCAGCAATAACCAGTGCAAGGCACCATTGGCGAATATCCTTCATCAGGAAAGGAACATATGAGATCACCAGTGTAAGGGAAATCTGGAAGGCTTGTCCAAGTATTGGATTTCAAACTGAAAACCCAAACTTGATTCTTAAAAATTTTCACAGCTTTGTAGTCATTGCTACCATAGTCATATCCTAATCCTAAACCACAGCAAAAATGTCCTCCACGAAGTGGGCAAAGAGGTAGCTCTTACACTGCCTAGTAAATGGGTTCCATAGAGCAAGTCTTCCTCTTATGAGTAAGAGAAGTAAACCATTGCAAGAACCATATATTCTTGTCTTCATCCTTTCTTTAAATAGGTGATTTAGGTTTCTGGGTTTTTGGGGTTCCTCATTAAAATTGATGGCATGAATATCCTCGGGTTGTTCCCAGCCTCGGATGTCGTTATATCTCTCTTCCTGGATAATTAGTCTGAGGTTTGTTTCGGTTTTCATGGATCTCTCGAAACGCTGCTTGATAAAATTTGGGCTATCGATCAGGCTGCACATTGTTTTCAAAACACATCTGAAACGCAAAAGAGGCTTCGCCGGCATCAACAGGAAAATCTCGGCGATTAAGTCCTATGGAAGCGTTTTCTTTGTGGCTCATCATTGCCAGTGAGCTTTTGAATTTGGAGTTGGGATTTAGGTTTCGTTTTATTGGAATTTTATATTCAACGACTAGGATTTATATATGGGCACCAGACAAATAGAAGTACTTTTCTTTTGTACATGTACCTTTATCCAGCATGAAATTAATTTAATACTATTAAATAAATTTTTATTGAAATTTTAATTTATAAGAATTTATTTGATATAAATAAAATTTTAATAAATTAATTTAATATAAATTTATACTTAGTTTATTTGACTTGTATAAAAATTTATAATTTTTAAAATTACCAAAATTGTAATCTTTAATTTCATTTAATTAATTATACTTATTTCAAAATCTATCATAATTTGTTAAGAAAATATAAATAAAATTTATCTTTGAATCAATATAAATAAAGTTAGGATAATAATAATAATAATAATAATAATAATAATAATAAGCAAATAGGTAGAGGAGTGCAAACGGATGGTTGGATTCTTACCTGGACCGTAAAAACCAAAAAACAAAAATAGCTTTTTGTCACGACCTGAAACTGTGGCGGGATTGACACTAGAGCTCAGGTAAGTTTAAGGCCCTCGAGGATCGTAATAAGCCTAAATTATACAATTCAATTACACAACTATTTTAGCTTCACATGTAAATAGCTAAGTAATCTATTATAATTACTATTCATTAATCTGTCATACTAATGAAAATCCTATCCATACCTTGACAAAATCATACTCACTGATAGGAATAGATCCCACATGAAAGGTAGTGCGTTGGGTGATTAGGCCACTCCATTACCATCCAGGTGTTACTCCATTCCTAGAACTAGGAGGTGATACCTACCTTAGCACCTATAGTTAGTGTGATGGGTTAATCCTGTTGTCCACTATAATCTATTGATTTACACAATAGGTATGGATTTTCCCATTTCATACGGTTTAGTGTGTCCACCGTCTTTAGGGAGGAAAATCACCAAGTTTATTTCCTTATGTTGGTTACGGCTGATCCCAACATAAAGAAATGCCTAGTCCATACTTATCCTAAAATAACTTTCATACCCAATGGTTAATTCAAGATCATTTCTAATAACAAATATTCAAACTCATCCTCTTATATACCAAATTCAAGAAATAGCATATACAATCAATGACATGGAGATTTATTCTAATCATGACAACAAGGGAGACGCTAAAGTAGAAACAAAGGAGACTAAGAAGGATGAGATGGAATTCTCTATACTCCGCAATTATGTTCTAAGATTCTAAACTAAGCTCTGATACTAACTTTGTCACGACCTGAAACCGTGGGCCGGACATGCACTAGGGCCCAGGTAAGCTTAAGGCCCCCGAGATTCGTAGTAAGCCTAAACCAGACAATTCAATTACATCAAATGGATCCTAAGAACAGCAAGTCCATATTATTTTATATATAAGTCAAGGAATCACATATCACTGCCCCAATTTCAACATCTCAAATTAATTCTTTAAATTCTTACTTAAGTAAGTCATTTGTCTAATCCGATCTTTTCCTTTGTATAGGTATTTTATCTAGATCGTCAGAGTTTGTCTACCGGTCCTGTTAGCCAAAATCCACAATAAAGCTTGTTCTCCCCTCTATCACTATGAGTAATAATAAGTGCATATTATCATTTTCATGCATTTATTATTTACTTTATAAAGAAATATATGAATGATAACTTAACATTTATTTTTTGATATTACTATGTCATTATCAATACATGATTATATTTGTATATTTATTTACATCATATTTATATCTTTTTATGTTTGCATGTTAATTATTGATTTGATGTATTATACTAAATGAATTGTTTGATTATTTGAATTGTGACATGGTAGTGCCTTGTTTGTGTGGAATTGGGATGAAGTGAGTCACCATGGGTTTGCGATAGTGGTTTACGATACCGTCGGCCATGAATGAGGAGATCGCGCTCCCATGTGCATCTGATGATATATGATATGGAAAACCACAAGGTAGCTACCTATTGGTATGGAAAAGAGAGTATAAAAAAAATGAGAGGGTTGGTTAAGTGAGGATTAGACCGGTCGGCCATGTATGGGAGATCGGTTCCTTAGTGCACACGTTTGAGAAGGCGGGCCATGTGTGAGGACGGCTCGTCAGAGGTTTCGATGATGCCACTGACCAATTTCCACTTGTTTGATTATTTGAAAGTGTAATTACTTGTGGGTACTGATGTTATGCCATATGCTTGATTAGTTGTGTGTTCATTTTAGTATTTTAGGAAGTATTTCGGATGAATTCCAGTGTTATGCATTATTTCTTATTATTCACTAAGTTGCGAAATTCACTCCTCTTCAATTTAACTTTTCAGGAAGTAGAATCTCCGCTGATTCAGCTAAAGCTCTAAATCCTTCCCCGCAGAGCTACTGAAGTAAATTTCTAATGTCAGTAGTTACTTAAAATTATGTATCTTTATATATAAAGACTCTATTATTTCTAATTATTATTGAACTCCGCAGTTGTAAGACTTAAATGTCTTTAATAGCGTAAATGGGCATACTAACCCATGAACTTATGGATATTTTAATTATTTATCTAGGTGCATGTATTAACCAATTAGCCCATATTATGAATGATGTGTGTTGTAAATAGACCCGAGTCATGAATTAATTTGAGATGTTGAAATTGGGGCAGAGATATGTGATTACTTGACTTATATATAAAATGATATGGGTTTGTTGTTCTTAGGATCCGTTTGATGTAATTGAATTGTGTGGTTTAGGCTTACTATGGGTTTCGGGAGCCTTAAGTTTACCTGAACCCTAGTGTTGGTCCGGCCTATGATTTTGGATTGTGACACTTTTCTTTGAAACCGAATCAAAACTAAAATAAGTTCAAAAATTGAACCAAACATATTGATTCGGTTCAGCAAACATCAGTTTGGTCAACAATTCAATTTTACTAGAAAATAAGTGTTTTATAGTATCTAATTCAAAGGCCGAAAATCAAAATGATGGAATATTGGAAACTGAAAACTGTATAA
Source organism: Jatropha curcas (assembly GCF_014843425.1). Next base: position 341,728 of record NW_023591191.1, on the reverse strand, counting down.
CCAAAAATAATTCAGTTTTTTCCAAAGTTTGCTCACCCGTGCAAATAGGAGCCCAAGGAGTAGTACCATGGAGATTGTGAAAGGCTTTTTGCCAAATAAACAATCTGAAAGTTGAAACTTTCTGGTTCTCTTCATGTTTTTTCTTATTGTCTAATTGTAACATGTAAAGGAACATTTCATGTTGATCCATTGAAATTAATGTACTAAACAAATAAATGTACTAAAATCTTTAGACCCAAGAATCCAAATCTTGCATTGGCAACAACACAGTAGCACTTCCATTCAAACAACCCAGCTTTTATTCATATATATGGTTATACATGAGGGAGTAAGACTCCACTTTAACAAACGTAATCACTCTAATTTATATATTACATATCCATAACACACTTAATCCTTATTACTCCGTGTATTACAGAGATACTACATTGCACAGAAACGGAAACGAGGAAATATGAAAAACGATGAGGGAAAAACAATTTTAACGGAAAACCAGTATTTTATATGTGGAAATTGACACGCTGAAACGTTTATGAAATGGCCATGGCTAAAAATTTCTATGCATCATAGCAGACATATAAATGCATATATGTGTGTGTGTACGGCACTCTCTCTCTCTTATGATCATTTAGAAGAGAACTTGACAGCTTCAATGCGAGCTTTGATAAAAGTAATATGTTTGTCCCTTGGAGGCAGGCATCCATGAACGACATCAATTTTATGGAGCTTTTCCAACCATTTGCAGAAAATTGGATGCTTCTTTTCAGTGATGAATTCTATCTCCAGAACTTCTTGGTGCACTTGAAGCCAATGACATGTAAAAAATGCAACAATGTCCAGATACCCAATTTCAATTCCTCCAAAGAATTCTTTTTCTTTTTCTTTCAACTCATTCTCTAGCAATTTGAGGTGTCCATGAACTTCTTCAATTATCTTTTGTTTCTCCTCCTCCAAGGCAGAGACAAACTTTCTTGCTGTTTCTTGGATCTGCAAATACATGTATACATTAATTGTCAATTCTAGTGAGAACAAAATTAATTCAACCCAGACTACTAAAACTATTAATGTATAGTGTTGTAAATGAGACAAGCCGCTCGTGAGCTGTTCGAGGCTCGGCTCTATAAAAGCTTGCTCAAGCTCGAGCTCAAGTCATATTTAGCTCGCGAGCTTGCTCATGAGCCAGCTATATCGAGCCGATTCGAGCTCTCTAGCTAGCTCAATAATCCAAAATCAATTAAAACCTACATTAAATTGACTCTGTTTTAATTTAATAGATTTCGAGCTCAAGTTTAACTACTTTTAAAGGAGCCGAGCTCGAGCTCACCAAAGTTCTCTCAGCATGGCTCATTTACAGCCCTTTAATAGTAATGAAGCTTACCTTTTCCTCTACGAACTTAGCCCAGAAACGAGCAGTGGCTCTATGATAAGGCTCTTTAGGTAGGATATGATGATGGTGTTTCCAGGTCTCATCAATATACTCAAGAATGACAAGTGATTCTGCGATTGGTTTTCCTTTATGTATAAGCACGGGAACCTTTTGATGAACTGGGTTATACTTAAGAAGCAAAGGACTCTTGTTGAAGATATCTTCCTCTATATACTCATATTTGACTCCTTTTATTTTGAGAGCTAGTTCTACTCTGCGAGTGTAAGGACTAGCCCAAGTTCCAATTAGCTTCACTTCTTCATCTGCCATTTTTGAGTTGTGTGAATTTTGGTTGAGCTTCTCTTTAATACGAGAGACATATATATAGTGAGTGAGAGTTTCTTAACATGCAAGTTTGGAACATAGGAATCATATAGTTCCAACTTGCTAGAAATCAAAGTTTAGTATTAGGAATGTCATTGATGACCACATTGTTTAATATTTCAAGGAATAATCTATTTTTTAACTAATTACTCCAGGCACATTGGAAAGTGGTTCCATGAGGTACATAGTAGTTAATATATAGTATATTGTAATATTAAGATTTATATAAATCATGTTTGAATAATGAATCACCAAATTCAATTAAATAAACATTGCATTTTTTTTTCATATTTAGGAAAAAAAAATTTGCTGTTTTAGTTTATTAAATTTCTTTTTAATTGTTAAGAATTAACAATTGTAAATTTAATGAGCTTTTTAACTAGAATTAATTAAGAGATGTTCCTCCACCCTTTTGGTGTTTGACAAATTTCCTTCGATTGTACAGCGTAATGATTTTTTGCATGATTTTTCTTTTTCGGTTATTTATTTATTTGTTGTGAAACTTAATATTATGAACTATTAATTTGGTGAGTCAAATTAGTAAAAACTCGTGGTTGAGAAGAGTCAAACTTGAAATCTTACTCTCCCCACGTAAAAAAGACTAATAAATATCCTTCAACCCCTTTAAATTTTCAGCACTTATTTAAATATCCCAATTAAATTAAAAAATTTGTTGAAAATAATAAGCTAATAATTGCAATTTAAAATTTATACCGAATGCGATAACTCAATATGATTTCTGTTTATAAACCTGTTGGACGATAACTCTTTATATATTTTTTAGTGTTTTGATTAAGTCAAAATGCTACTTTTATTATTTATATTTGGTAGCTTAGTGTTTATATTGATGTTTAAAATTTGAGAAAGCCGACCATGAAATGATAATATTTTTTACATTAATTATGAATTAATAGCTAACTTTAATATGATAAAATGCACTTGCATCAACTTTAATATGGCTAATTTAAACAAAAAAAAAAAAAAGAAAAAAAAAATCAATCGTAAAGAGTTTTACCTCTGCAGATAATTATAGTGGGGTGGTTCAACTGAAAAAACTAATGAAGTAGTTGCTGTTACGTCACACTTTAAATTAAACAAAAATAGAGTCGGCTTTGTTATCCATCATCCAGATCGTCATGCCTTACAATTAATCGTTTAATCAACTTGAATTATCCATTTTACCCTTAATTCAATTGTAAATTTTCTTCTAAAGCCTTGTATATGTCACAAGTTATCTGTTGGCGGCTGCAGTGGTCAAAGGCGAGTATTCCGTCGATTTAAATAAAATTTTAACCGAAATAAATTAATTGAAATTTTTTTTCACTTAATCGAATTAATTTTGATCATTAACTAAATGGAAAGTAAAGAAATTGAAAACTTAATTAACCGACTAAATTTAGTAGAAAATTTATGATTAACCGACTTTAACCGAAATAAAATTAACCAAAGTTATTAATCACTATTTAATTAAAATAAAAATCGAAAATATTTTATTATTTACTTAATCAAAACGACATAGTTTTGAGAGTCAATTGATTTGTTTAATTCGGTTAAATTAATTTTTAACTGATCACCGAAATTTTAATTTTCTTTAATTGAACTTTTAATCGAATATTTATTCACCGAATCAATTTAACCGAATTAACTGAATTAATCGAATTAACCGAATTGGTCGAACTGTAAATATGAAATCCATAACCGAATTGGTTAAGAGAGAGAGAGAGAGAGAGACTTGAGTCCAATATAAATAAACTATGGGCTTGTTTTGACAATATGAAGTCCATAACCCAAAAACTGTGTCGTTTGGCAGGCCATAGCTTAATTTAAGACCAGCAAACAAAAACAGCTGCAGCTACCAGATGGAGACCCATTGGTTTCTTTTTAATTTATTGAAAAGTAAATATCTGCTGCTGCTTCTCTACCGTTGCACTTGAATTTGCCGCCCGTTGTTTTCCTTCTTTATTACTTTCTTCAACCAACTTTTTCTAACACTATAAAACAACCATAACCTAACATTAAACAAACAACCAAAACCCAAACATTTTTCTTCCTTCTCTTTACTAGATTAATTTCATGGCTTCTCTCATGCTTTTGTTGTCTGTTCTTCTTCGACCCAAGAACCTTGCGAAACCTGCAGCGGCTTTACCTTCTTCTTCTTTTGCCTCTTCTTTTGCTGCTGCTGGTGCTGGTTCTGTCTCTTCCAATGCTCAAAAGCCATTGATGAATTATACGAAGCGATTTGATGCGGACATTGTTGATGAAGATGTGCCGGAGCCTAAGTTTAATATCGACCTGTCATGGCCTTGAAGATCTTCTTTTTTTTTTTATTAATTTTGATTGCATTTTGAAGAAATTTGGAATTTCATTTGCCGTGGAAATTCTCTATCTTGTAATTGAGTTTATTTCATTTTCCATCCTAAGTTTAGTTTCTTATGTGTAAAAAGTGCAAATATATGAAAATTTTAGCCAATTTGAGCAAATATTACATGAAAATTTGAACAAATTTTAAAATTTATTATCTTTCTTGAATTGTAGTCTGTAACTATTTGTGTAATTAATTGTATTTTTATTGTTTTATTTCATATTACGAATTACTAAATATAACTTATTTCAAAATAAAATCTAATATATCTAATATCATAATAAAAAAAATTAAAATGAGATCAAATTAAAAAGAATAAAATTCCTTTAAATTGAACTAAAAAAAGAATGCATTTTAGGGTCATAATAATTTAGTTTAAATTAAAATAAAAAACAAAGCTTTGTTTATTAATCTTATTTCAAAATAAAATCTAATATTATCAATATCATAATAAAAAAAAATTAAAATGAGATCAAATTTAAAAAGAATCAAAATTCCTTTAAATTGAACTAAAAAAAGAATTGCATTTTAGGGTTCATTAACTAATTTAGTTTAAATTAAAGATAAAAAAACAAAGCTTTGTTCTATTAGAAAATTTAAAGATTTTTGTTTTGGAAAGAGAGAGCAAAAAAAAAATCGAATATATGTGACATTAAACAAGGTAAATTTTAAAAAAAATCGAATATATGTGACATTAAACAAGGTAATTTTCTCGGTTTATTCATATATTTTTCTCCAATTTAGAGATATTCTAATCTTGTTGTCTAAGCAGAAAAATAATGCATATTTTATTTCAATTAATGTAGAGTATTCGAACAGAAGATTTCTCACTCTTCACATTTTCTGTAAAATATAGAAAGACCGACTATGAGTAAATATTGCATGAAATGGTTCTTGAGCTATAACTGTGTGTAATTAAATTTATTCTTATTGCATTGTTTTCATATCATGACTTACTAAATATACATATAACTTAACGCATAATAAAATAGTAATATATATAACACTTTAATGAAAAAATTTATATGCGATCAAACTAAAAAGAATAAAAAAAAAATCCTTTGAATTAAACTACGAAGAGAATGCATTTCAGTGTCATAATAACTTATTTTAAATTGAAATAAAAAAAGTTATATTTTATGATTTAAAGTTTTATTTGGAAAAGAGAGGAAATAAAATAATGCATGAAGATAACTCCAACGAGTTGCAACACTGTTTGGAAGATTACTCGAAACCTTGAGACTAGCATGGTATCAAGCAACTCTTGCTAGAGCATGAGCTGAATTGTTTGCTTGTCTCTTAATTCAAGCTACAGAAACAGAGCTGTTTGCATTAAATAAACTCTTCCAATCATTAATAATTGCACCAAACTCAGAGACGTCAGAGGTTGATGAAAGTGAAGCCTGAACAATTTCCTTGGCATCAGTTTCAATTATCATATTACCAAAGTGTTGATCTTTGATCCAAGATAGAACCTCCCTCAACCCTAAGGTTTCAGCAACTCGAGGAGAAGCTTGTTCCATAAACAGACATGTAAGACCAACAAGGAAAGAACCATTGTAATCTCTAAAAACAGCTCCAAACCCCATTTGATTTCGATCCTCAAAGATTGAAGCATCCACATTGCACTTCAAAAAACCTGGAGAAGATGGAACCCATCTGCTAGGAACCTCTGTTGTGGGATCCCTCCGACATGTGAGACCCACACAAGTTTCAAGAAAGAAAAAAAAAAGAGTCACGTTTTTTTGTTGTTCAAAGAAGGCTGCGCGTTGGATGCGTTAATTGCGCGCAGTTGGTGGATGCGTTGATTAACGCATCCCCTTCTCTTATAAGTAGGAGAAGGTTTTCCCTCAACAAATCGTACAAAAACAAAAGAATAGAAATACATAGAATAGAAATACATAGAGTGTATAGAATTTTAGGAAAAGGATTCCTAAAATTGGGAAAGAGAGAAAATAGTGAGGAACATAATTTTTTGGTGTTTTTGGAAAACATTTAGAGTACCACTATTTTTATAATCTCTTTTGTACCTACTATTTTTAGTAGAAGCATTATTCGGAGTTTTTGTCCCGTGGACGTAGCCCATAACAGTTGAAGGGTGAACCACGTAAATCTCAGTGTCCTTATTTTTCATCTAGCATTTACAATAATTATTTAATTTTTACCGTGGTTTTTATTATCTGGTAGATTGCGCATCGTCAATGATACCATACGTTAATTATTGGAGCATTTTTCCTCGGGCCCTATTCGGATCAGTTATATCCAACAACTGATATCAGAGCCTTTTAGGTTGGTAAATTTTGTCAGTTTATACAAAGTTACTATTCACGTGAATAGTAAAATTTTGTTTCAGATACAAGAATTCGACATGGCTAACGACGGGGGCAATGATCAAATTGATGGATTTCGAATTACTCAATGTGGAAATCCAGAATGGAGGACTACCTCAATTGCAAAGATCTGTACGATCCAATTGAAGGTGACAGTGCACAAGCCAGAAGAGATGAAAAGAAAGGCAGTTTGGAGAAATATAAAAAAAGCAAGATATTGGGTACAATACGCCAATGGATAGATGCTAGCCTGTACAAACACGTGAGAAATGAAAGATGCCCAAGTCATCTGAAGAAATTAGAGAATATTGTACGAGGCTACGAATTGCTCAAGGAAAAGTCTCTCATGATTGTAAAGTCATGAACTTGAAGTCATGAACTTGAAGCTGTCAAAGGGACAATCAATTACACAACACCTGAACGATTTTGAAGGACTCGTAACTGAGTTAGCAGTTAGCGGTATGTCCTTAGATGACGAGATGCAAGCTTGCCTACTGTTGGGATCTCTACCGGATAGTTGGGATACTCTTGTGGTATCATTGAGTAACTCAGCTCCAAATGGTGTGGTAATAATGTTTATGGTAAAGAATAGACTACTTAATGGAGAACTACGAAGAAGAGATGTTGCTAGTACCAGTTCATAAGCCCTTGTCACAGAGAATAGGGGCCGGAGCAAGAGTAGAGGTCCAAGGCATGAAAAGTCAAGTGGTAGATCCAAGTCCAGAGATGAGAAAGTATTATACCATGCAGGTTAAGGAGTCATCTCAAAAGAAATTGTCATTTTACGCAACAAGAATAATGCAAACCGAAGACAGGAGAATGATAGAAATACATCTGCTACAGTTCTCAGGAGAAGATGTGAGGTGACTTTAAGTCACTCATGAATGCCAGATTGCTATCATGTTGGAGATTGCAAGATACCGAGTGGATTAGTAGACTCCGGTTGCTTCTACCACTTGTGTCCTTGGAGATGCAGATACCGAGTGGATAGTAGACTCCGGTGCTTCATACCACTGTGTTCCAAAAAGGGAATACTTTTCCACTTATAAAGCAAGAGATTTTAGCACTATTAAAATGGAAAATAATAGTGTCTTGCAAGTGGTGGGAATCGGTGATATCTGCATAAAGACAAGTGTCGAGTGCACATTAACACTTAAAAATGTGAGACACATTCTAGATCTTCGATTGAACCTGTTGTCTGTGAGTGTACTGGACAAGGAAGGCTATCACCATCATACAGGTGACGGTAATTGGAAACTCAGCAAAGGGTCTTTGGTGGTGGCGAGAGGAAAATTATGTTGTTGCTCGCTGTATAAGACGCACGCAACAATATGTGCGGGTCAATTGAATGCAGTTGAAGATGATGCTTCACCAAATTTGTGGCATAGGTGACTGGCGCACGTTAGCGAGAAAGGGTTGAATATGTTGGCTAAGAAGTCCCTCATACCATTGGTCAAAGGTAAATAAACCCTTGTGATTATTGTTTATTTGGGAAGCAACATCGTGTCTCATTTTTGAAAAGCTCTAGAAGGAGAGACAACAAGTTGGAGTTGGTTTGGTACACTCTGACGTATATGGTTCCATGGAGTTAGAATCACTTGGAGGAAGTAGGTATTTTCTTACCTTCATTGATGATTTCTCACGAAAAACATGGATATATTTGTTGCGCACAAAAGACCTTCAAGCACTTCAGCAATTTGCATGTGATGGTGGAAAGGACGGTACTGGAGTAGCATTGAAGTGTTTGCGCACGGATAATGTGGTGAGTATATCTCTAAGGAGTTTAGGAGATTATTGTTTAGTCAGCATTGGTATCAGGCATGAAAGACCAATTCCTGGTAAACCGCAACCACAACGGCGGTTACTGAACCGACTGAATCGCATCAATTGTTGAAAGAGTTTAAGGATCCACGCCTCAAAAATGGCCAACGTACCAAAGCCATTTTGGGGAGAAGCTGTCAATATGCTGCTACCTAATCAACCGTACTACCTTTCAGCACCATTGGGATTTTGAATTCCGGGAGAAGGTCTGGACAGGTAGACAATTATTTTCATACTCTCACCTGAGGGTATTGCCTGCAACGGCATTATGCACTGTTCCGAAGGAGCAGAGATCAAAGCTTTGTGACAAGTTCAGTTCCTTTGCACTTTGTGGCCTATGGAGACAAGAGTTGGCTATTAGGTTGTGGACCAAGTGGAAAAAGAAAGTTTTCCGGAGCCAGATGTACGTATTCCACCGAGAATAAGATATGTGGCAGATAGATTGTGGCAGATACAACTTGTGAAGAATCCACAAGTGATGGTGCTATTGATATTACACCAGGAAGCATTCCTACAGATGATGCCACAGGAGGAGGACTGCCAAAATCAGAACGAGAAGAAGAAGAAGAGCCAGTTGTAAGGGATCAGGAGACAATTGTAGATGATAACAGTGATACAGAGGGTGTTGAGTAGGGGGAGCCGGAGAACCCCATTTCACCAGAAGGAGTTGAACCTCAGTTAAGAATGTCAACCAGAGAACGCCAACCATCTACAAGGTACCCTAGTTCTGATTACATTTTGATTACTAATGAGGGGGAGCCAGAAAGCTTCCAAGATGTGCAATCGATGCTGCAATCTTTCGAAAGACAGAGATTGCTGGCGACAAAGGCACATTGAAGGGAGGGGGCATGAATTCTTCTGAAAAAGAAGTGACAAACGGTCTATGACGCTCGGTGAAACTTCTCCAAAAGGGCAAGAAAACACTCCGATAAGAAACAAATGGCAAGCTACTACAATAAACTGATAACGATAACCACAAGAACAACACAGTAGGATGATGGCAACTAGTGAAACCGATACGATGAAGCTCGATTTGGTCGTTCCAACCAAAAGCTTCTACTCGAAAAGGAAAGTATTAACTGATGAGATTTTTTCACCAGTGTTGATAAGACAGTTTCTATTCGTAGTTTTGTGTTAGGTCTTTATGCGTAGCCAATTTGCAATCCTAGAGTGGACTGGGCAGTCCGTTGACATGATCTTTAACAAGGACTGCATTCTTGCATAGGGCATCTACAGCAGAGACAACACATCGCTATAAGCGATGACTGACCACGAAGGGTTTCGTCAAACGTCTAAGGGCACAAAAAGCAGGACCATCGGATTTCTGTCAGCTTTGCCAAGAAGAAGCTTGTACGGCGGTATGAACAAGACACACACGGACCAATCTGCCCTCATTAAATCAAGATCTTGATTCTTCATCGGTGAATCACAGATAACAATTATATTGAGGCAGATGCCGATTCGTTGTGTAATCTCTCCAGAAATTTCTGATGGTAGAAATTATCATCCTTACTCTTATATGTTGATGATATGACTAATCGTTCGGACCAGATGCACATATGAATTACAAGTTATAAGAACAGATTTGTCAAAAGCAATTTGACATGAAGGATTTGGGATCGGCCCAAAGCCGAAATTCTCGGAATGCAGGATTAGTCCGATGACAGAAAGTCCTGCAGTTATGGTTATCGCAGGAAAAAACTATTAATTCTTGAACGATGCTTCTAGAGAGGGCTTCAATATGAAGAATGCCTTAAACCATGTTAGCACCTCCGCGTGACCGCCTTCACTTCAAGTTAAGTAAGAAAATCCTACCCATCAACAGAGAAAGAACAGGAGATTATGTCAAATGTTCCTATTCTTTGCAAGGGTCGAAAGTTTGAGGTACGCGATGTGTGTGTACGGAGACCAGATATCGCTCATGGCAGTTGGCGTTGTGAGCCGATTTCTGTCAAAATCCCAGAAACACATTGGGGAAGCCAGTGAAGTGGATCTTGCAGGATACCTGAAAGGAACTTCAAAGTTATGTTACACTTTGGAGGCTGAAAAGACGGCATCATTCATTTGTCTGGATCCTACACAGATGACAGATTATGAGCCGAGTGATCTTGATGAAAGAAAATCTTACATCTAGGATATCTATTTACATTCCAAGGGGACTATTTCATAGGTAAGTCAAGATTTACAAAAATGTGTTTTCCATTCATCAACGACTGATAGCATGAGATTACGTTGCAGCAACGGACAGCAGAGAAAAGGAAATGCTTTGGTTAAAGCGATATCTTTCAAGAATTGTGAGCCCACGGTGTGCAGCAGGAGAAATTATAGTTTATTGTTATAGTCAAAAGTGCATAGGACTTGAGCAAAAATACTATGTATCATGCAGAAACAAAACACAATTTGATGTAAGATATCATTGGCTCTAAGACTGCCATTGAAGAGAAGCAGTTCCAGTTAGCGAAAAATCCACAAAGACAGAAACTGCTGTCGGATATATTAACAACATGTCGTTCCGAAGGAGAATAGGTCGTTCAGCCACACTGTTGTGTCAAAGCACTAAAGTACGAAATGGAGAGTCTACCCCTACACATTAGTCCAGGAGAAGTTCGAACTGTGTGTCAAAGCGGTAGAAATGGAGAGTCCCACCATGTAGTCGGGAGGGGGAGAATTATTGTGGGATCCCTCCGACATATAGGACCCACACAAGTTTGAAGAAAGAAAAAAAAAGAGTCATATTTTTTTTGTTGTTCAAAGAAGGTTGCGCGTTGGATGCGTTAATTGCGCGCAGTCGGTGGATGCGTTGATTAACGCATCCCCTTCTCCTATAAATAGGAGAAGTTTTTCCCTCAACAAATCGTACAAAAACAAAAGAATAGAAATACATAGAGTGTATAGACTTTTAGGAAAAGGATTCCTAAATTTGGGAAAGAGAGAAAATAGTGAGGATCATAATTTTTGGGTGTTTTTGGAAAACACTTAGAGTACCACTATTTTTGTAATCTCTTTTGTACCTACTATTTTTAGTAGAAGAATTATTCGGAGTTTTTTCTCGTTGGACATTAGCCCATAACAGGGGAGGCGTGAAACCACGTAAATCTCAGTGTCCTTTATTTTTCATCTGCATTTACGGTAATTATTTAATTTTCGTGGACATAGCCCATAACAGTTGAAGGGTGAACCACGTAAATCTCAGTGTCCTTATTTTTCATCTGGCATTTACGGTAATTATTTAATTTTTACCGGGGTTATTATTTCTGGTGGATTCGATCGTCAATGTCCAATAAATAATTATTAGAGCATTTTTCCGCGGGCCCTACTCGAAATCAGTTATAATCCCAACAACCTCGACTGCTGCAACAGTAGCTTGGGCTACCTCACCCTGATCCTTGGCACAAATCCAATCATGAAAGTACCTCAAACCCGATGAGACAACTAGAGTCGGTGGAGTGCTCACCCCTTGCTAGATAAAAAACATTTCTATGGTTCCAGATATTCCATATAACTGCTGCCAACTCAGCAACACGATCTGCACCCCCCGATTGAAAACAAGATAAAAATCCAGTGTAACAAGCCATCTCCAATGAGTTGAGATGTCTCAGAACAAAAATTGTGCTAGCACTCAGTCGCTCTAACACAGGTGACCAAAGCATGAGCAACTGACTCCTCCATACCACAAACCGGACAACTCGATGGAATATCTACCCCTCGTTGATGACGCTTCAACTTCATTGGTAAAATATCAGGACAGACACGCCAAACGAAATGCTTGATCCTGGGGGGTAAGCGCAGGCCCCACAACTTCCTCCAATCCACCCAAATCGGACCCAAGTTGTGCCTGAGAAACGATTCCGCTGTAAGATAATAGCCGGACTTTACCTGGTAAATCCCATTTCGGGACCAGTGCCAGATAAGCTTGTCCTCACCATTATTACTGAACGGCATGCGCAGGACAATCTCAGCATCAACAGGGGTCAGCAGGCCCCTAACCAAGTCCTCGTTCCATCCCTGCCCATGATCATTTTTCAAGTCCGCAACACAAAGATCTTCCATACCTGGTAACACATCTGATTGAACATAAAAAGACATATTGTTGAGAAGCCAAGGTTCCGACCAAATGTTCACTACATTCCTCGATCCTGTCCTCCATCTCATCCTCTTACAAGCATATTCTTGGAAAGCAAAATGCTCCTCCATGTGAAACTGGGGTTATCTCCAAGGAGGCTACCAAGAACAGCCCTAACAAATCCCCATCCGGGTAATATTAGACAAATGATAATTTTTTTTTAATATTTTCCTTATATATGTATATTTTTTAAATCATCCTTTTCAAATAAAGTCTAAGTATTTCAATTTTCATCAAATTATAAATATTCAACTGTATGTTTTTGAAAAAATAAAAAGAAAACATGTGCTCAAGTATTATTTACACAAAACCAGAGGAGTGTTTCAGTAATTATTCCATTTCATTTTATTCATTTCTCCAATTCGATTCTCTGCAAATGGAAACGATGCAGTTTTTTATTTCTTCACTCCACATTTCAATTATTCCCTTGCCGGAAAAGGCACGCCATAATTAATTCGATCCTAAACTTCGCCAAACTTCCATCTCCAAGATGACACCTCAATCTTGTCTCTTTGCCAAACCCAGACCCCATAATTCCCAAACCCATTGACATAAAAAAGGAAAAAAAAAAAATGCTTACTCTGTTTTTCTGTTTCCCTCGTTTCCTGTGTCTTCTCTGTTTCCTCCGCCACCTTCGCCGCCTCCACCATGCGTCCACAGAATTCTCGGACCAAATCAATTCTCGCCACCAAAATTCACATTATGGCCTTGGATGGCATTGTCAATGTGAACTCTTTATTCACTTTAGCTCTCTTTCTTGGTCTTGCTTGGTACCCTGTTCCTGACCCCACCATTACTCTTGTCACCGATCCTTCCTGCACCGCCAGCTCCGCCATCGTCGAGAACTTAGTCACCTTCCATGTTTATTCCTTCAGTTCCTTCCTTTTCTCCAGCCTTGTTGCTTTGGCTCTCAAGCAGGCCATAAAGATTGCAGATAAAGATGATGATAATATTATTAGTGTTGAAGAGTTAGGGAGTGCTTCTCTAGTGCATGTTGACATGGTGGCTTTACGGGTTGGGACTTTGGTTTCTGGGTTTGGCTCAGTTTTCGGATGTGGGTTCTTGATGATGGCTTTGGTGAATTTAGTGCAGATAAAGTTAGGGATTTTGGCTTGTGGGAGTTTGTATACTGTTGCTGCAATTGGTCCTTTGGTGATATTGGTTCCCTTGGCTTTAGTAATCTATGTTTTCCTCATGCTTTATTCCTTTACTCGCTAGAGTTTTCTGAATTTATGTTCATAGAATTCATGAAAAGATTACACCTTTATGTTTATTTATATGTTGAAATTGTTAAATGGCAACTGTATTGAGCATTTGAAAATAGAAGTGTGTAAAAATTGAGCAAATGCTCAATTTATGATTAGATGTTTCTGATTATGCTTGTTTTGGCCTTCCTGAGTGAAAAGGGCATATTTTTGTTGTTATTGAATTTTGGCAATAGCTGATTTCTGTCGTGTGTTCATTGTTGAAACTGTTTGGTTTCAGCCAGAAAATTAAAAAAGCTTTAATTTTTAATGAACTTCAAGCATCTTTGCTCAGCATCTTGACTATATAGATATGAATGTGATCTACTGATTTAGGTGCATAATCTGGTGGAATTTGCAGTTTTAAATTGCAGGCTGTATTGGGAATGGTTCTTTTTGTCTCCTAAATAATATTTATTATGATCTTGGGAGTTGGTAATGACAGTGGCTAAAATTTTGTTTTCTTAATATAATAATAGGTGTAGATGTCAAAGCAGGATAATTTAATCTGTGAAGGCAATGGACGATGCGGTTGCTTCACCACATTTTTAGTTATCTTTTGAAGTTTTTCATAAAAAATGATAAAAAAAATTGGGTGTTTTGTAGTATTTGCTTCCCCTGGACTGCCACTAGAGAAGCATGTGCAGGTGCCTTCTAATTCAAGTACCAAAAGGTCCAAAAACCGAAGGACCTTTTGGTTCTCAAAGAATGCATCATATCGCCTTCTCATTAGATTTAAACAAATTTTTGTATTGGTTCTCCATCTATTTGTTCTTTTCATGTTTTGAATTCATATTATAACCATTGCTTGATTTATTTTGCTGGGTGAAAGTTTGCCAGAAGGATTTGATCTCATATTTGGCATTTCATGGGTAAGGATCTGGTTGCCATCTTCACTTTCCGTTGTTTATGCTTCATCATTGCCCTCCTATCTGCATTTTCATTTATATCCTTTCTCTCATGGTTTCAACTTTCTGCTCCATGCTATTTCAAAGCCCAAATGATACTGCAAAAGCAAAACCAACCTATTAATCTCCTCCTTTTCCCTTCTGCTTGGAATCATCTTTCTTTTCCCTCGGAACCACCTTCTAAACTCCTTAAAATTGCACTCTTTGTAAAGAAATGGCCTCATAGATCTCATGCTGGAGGGCTTGAACGGCATGCCTTGACCCTTCATCTTGCTCTTGCCAAAAGAGGGCATGAGCTTCATGTTTTCACCTCTTCTCCCCCAAACTCCTCCTTCGCAAGGTATCCGCTGAGCAATTTATACTTTCACCTTTCAAGACCAACCGCTGCTGGTTATCTGGACCAAGCTTCAGTCTGGAAGCTATTTCAGACTCAAAACTCAACAGGAAAACCGTTTGATGTGGTCCACACTGAAAGTGTTGGGCTCTGGCATGCTCGGTCACGGAACCTGACCAACTTAGCTGTTAGTTGGCATGGGATTGCATATGAAACTATTCATACTGACATCATTCAAGAAATTTTAAGGAATCCTGAAGAACCATTAGCATATGCGTTGACTGAAAGAGTTACCAAGGTTGTTGAAGAGGTCAAATTTTTCCCTGATTATGCTCACCATGTTGCTACTAGTGATCATGCAGGTGATGTCCTGAAAAGGATTTATATGATTCCAGAAGAACGAGTTCATGTTATTCTTAACGGAGTGGATGAGGAAATTTTCAAGCCAGATGCTATGAAGGGTAAGGAATTTAAGCAGAAATTTGGTGTCACAGAAAGTAGATCATTGGTTTTGGGCATGGCAGGGAGGTTGGTGAAGGATAAAGGACACCCCTTAATGTTTGAAGCCCTGAAGCAGATCCTAATGGAAAACGATACAATTCGAGAGGACACTGTTGTTCTGGTTGTTGGTGATGGTCCTTGGGGTCCTAGATACAGAGATCTTGGTGTTAATGTACTTGTTCTGGGGCCATTAGACCAAGCTCAACTAGCAAGGTTCTACAATGCCATAGACATTTTTGTGAACCCAACTCTCCGAGCTCAAGGGTTGGATCATACTTTGTTAGAAGCAATGCTTTCTGGTAAACCTGTGATGGCCACTAGGGTAGCCAGCATCACAGGTTCAGTGATTGTTGATAAAGAAATTGGTTATGTCTTTTCACCAACGGTAGTTTCATTGAAGAATGCTCTCTATAGAGTTTGGGAAGAGGGCAGAGGAGTCCTAGAAGAGAAAGGTAAGGCTGCTATGCAGAGAGGGTTGCGCCTGTTCACTGCTACTAAAATGGCAGCTGCTTATGAAAGGCTTTTCCTTTGCATATCAAATAATAGTAACAGAACCGAAGATTATTGTCAATACCAACCTCCACTAGTTGGATAGCAACATCATTACCTCATTCAACATTGACAGAGCTAACAGGGAACGACATTGAACATTGAGACTAAGTGGTAAGGTTGAAGCTCTGGAGAAGGCAGCTGTATAGAGCTTTTCAAGAAGAAAGTACCTTCTTGTATTGATCCTTTACAGAATTTGGTAATTGTATTTATCGATCCATACTAGTTTCAACCATTTGAAAGGCGACATAACATTCATTTTTTCCCCTTCAGACTAATGGTAAACTGGCTTTATAATTTATCTGTTGCTGATATCTGAATCTTCTTGCTTTTAATTCTCTTACTTTAATACATTTGAACTTGCAGATTCACAGGCTACATTTTGCCTCAAGCTCCGACAAAGTCTAAAATTAGCAGCCTCAAACGAGGTAAGTGTGCTTGGAAGTAACATCTGCAGATGGCTTAGCAATCAAAGTTAGGGACATGAATTATGATTTACAATTATGAAACCAGAAAGAAATTTAACATTTATGTATGGAACTACATGTTTTGCCTAGAAAACAAGATTGGAATTCCTAGCACTAAAATTAGCTGCAGTCATTTCTGCATGTGCTCAAAGTTTCATTAATTGATGGCAATAATTCTTCAAATTTAAGGTTCAAAATTGTACCTCTCAGAACAAAAGCACAAGCTTATTTATTTTGTTCGAGTTTCATAAATGTCTACAAACAATAGGAAAGATACATAAACTTTAGGAATTGAACCTTCAAGTATATATGCTGCATATACAACATGAAGAGCATTGGGACAACATTCATTGGTGGTCTAGGTAAAAAAGCAGAAAGATTTAACTAGTGTTACAGTATTTCTTAAAAATCTCTTGCATTGAGGCTACACTCATATCAAAATCATGTCTTCACAGGCAGAAAAATAATACAAATTGCTGACAAGATCTATCCACATCAGCTGCTTATTTATTTTGCATCTCTTCTATCATTATCATCTAGGCTTTATGAATTCCTGCAATATAAAAAAGAAAGGAACAGAACAAACAAAATAAATTAGATAAAGGTCCCAGAAAAAAATCTCTAGTTGATCATTTGTGTATCTTAACTCAAATGAATATGTGTGGTTGCATCACATTAGCTGATCGTGATTGATAAGTTTAATATTTTCACTGTTTACACTATTGAAAAGGGTTCCATTACAGGCAAAGCATAATTCTACCCCTGCCACTCTTCCTACAAGTGGCTAAATGGGAAACTAAAAGTAAAACCCCACTTTCAGGAACTAGAATAGATACTGCGATAGGCATTTTCTTGTGTTATCAAGATGTGCTGAGATATCCTTCTGCTTTAATATGAAATTCTAATGCCTTTTGTTAAGATAATAGCGTGGGATAGAATCCCACATGGAATAAAAGCAAGATGTTGTAAGACTTAGGTACCATTTGAAATTGCAATAACAAGTAGCAGATTTTAGGCCAAAATTGGGAGTAATTTAGTCGGTTCATATGGACCCGTTTTTCCTCCTAATTTTAGCCAAACTGGCCCCTTGATATAGATAAACTCTCCAACCTCAATGACTTAACTTTTAATGTGGGTTCTCCCAAATCCATATCAAAATTCTTTCAACACCTTCTATCAGAAATTACAACAAAAAACAAAAAGAAAAAGAAAAGGAATTACAACTGATGAGAAGAACAAAAGTGGAAAAACAAGTATTAATTGCTTTAGAACTTGTCTACATTGGTATTGCAGTATTTATAGATTGTGTTATAGTTCTGGTAAATTAGATTCTTTATTATTTTATACCTTGAAAAATAGATGGAGAATTCATATGCCAAGGGAAGCGAGGTCCTAATAATAAAGCGAACCTGCGGAAAAAGCAAATTAGAATCCTTAGTTTATCGTTATAGGCTATAGCAAGAACAGGAGCTTAAATACTATTTGCAGCTTCATTTATGACATGTTACCTTGCCACCAATTTCCTCTAGAAGCACCATTTGAATTGTTTCCATTAGGATCATCTTCTTCCCCATCTTTATTGAACTAATTCATTCACAAAGCACATTAGCACATTTACTTGATGCATAATCTAAATTATTTGGTGTGCTGATAATAGCACAGGCTATCTACAATTGAAGACTTACTAGGGGATATGATCCAGAAATATTATGACTATTTGGATGCTGAGAATAATTATCTTGCCCACCGTAGTAAAGTGATGAACTTAGATGACATGGTTCTGCTCTTTCTTCCATAAAAATTGAGTTTCTGTCCTTGTTGTGCATGTTATGTTTTGCAGCTTCGCTAGTCATAGCTGTATTGTTACAAAATACACAATATAAGGCAATTTTCTCCAAGCTTTTCACTATAAACAAGTGATGATCAATTCAAAATACACAATATAAGGCAATTTTCTCCAAGCTTTTCACTATAAACAAGTGATGATCAATTCAAGAAAATGCAGGGAAATGGATGTCATACTTCTTTCAAGTTCTTTACTATATAACGATATAGAACAGGCCTAATATAACAAACCTGGAGCTCCTTGTTTTGTGTTCCAACCATGATTTCCGGAAGACTGCTTTTGCCAGGTTCCTATCATCTCAGTGCCAGAAGGTTTCTTTCCTAAAACCTGAACAACCAAGAACAAAGTTCAGATGTAAATTATCATTAGTCTAATAATCTTGTGGTCGAACACCTAATGACCGTCTTATATTGTAAGAGATTAGGAATTCAAATTTTGATATTTTCAATCGCTTTCAAAAATCTTCAATGTAGCATAAAAGAAAGAAGAATTTCTAAATTAAGCAAGTTTACCTTTATAGTTCAGTTCAAAATTGGCAGTCTATATCACAATTTACATCAAACAAAAAGCACAAAACTAAAAAAGGAAAGAAGAAAAGCATAAAACCATATATAGTATGCACTTCACGAGCAACTTCCAAGTTATAAAACTGTATAAACCTTCCCTTCCCTCCTCATTTTCCAAATTATAAAACTGTACGCTCAACATTCAAAAACATATAGAAAGCCTGAAAAGAAATTTAAGTTTCATAATGTAAGTAAATGATGTAACTATACCTTAGACGGAGGTGGAAAGATAGAAGCAAAGATTCCAGTTGAAGTTGGTGGGGGCTCTTTTGTGCCAAAAAGATCAGCTGTGAATGAAGAAGAAGAAGAAGAAGAAGAATGTTTTTCCTTCTTAGAGTCCATTGTTGCCTTTTCTGTACCTTGACTAACTAACCAACTACACTAACAACCAGTCTCCAAGAAACACTACAAGTTTATTAAAACAGAAGAAGGAAGAAATCTAAACTGCCTTGTGAAATCATCAATTATGTCTCATATATATATATACAGTTCTACAGACTACACCAGACGGCACTGGTTGTGCCGCCCATGTGCCCTTCTTCAACAAGAAAAAGGAAAAAGAAAGAAAGCCCACTCTTTTATTTTATTTTAGTAATTAAGATATCTTTCTTTCTTTTTTTTTTTTTTTTTTTTTTTTTTTTTTTTTTTTTTTTTTTTTTTTTTTTGGGAAATCTGATATGGGAACTTTTTTTTCTCTGCAATTCTCACATTCTCTTCTTCTCTCTTGTAAAATATAATATCCTACTTCCACCGCCACCACCATGATCATCATCTTTTTCTCAAGAAATACAAATGGATAAGTGCCACGTGGGGTCCACATGTCATCCTAATTGGACAAGCCAATGAGTGACGTGTGTCCTGTAATGGATAATTGCAAGTTTGCAACCTCTCTTTGTTTTGTAGAGTCACATAAACTTCCCCAATTCAAATGACCCCATATCTCTAAAAGTAACAAAGGTTTTTTTATTTTTCCTTATTTTAATTTTATTCTCATCATCTTTCCTAACAAATGGTCCTTCCTAAAAGTAACTTTATTGAATATTAATTCCAACTAAGCATAGCCATGGATTAATTTTAAATCGGAATCAAATTGGTTAAGTTAAAAATTAACTGCAGTCAATAATTTTTTTATTTCCATTTGAAATTGAAACTATATGCAATAACTGATCTCGATTATTCATTTTTTAGAATCAAAACTGCCCAATTCTAATTGGAACCAAAAACCAAAAAATATTATCTTTTACTATTTATTTATGTAATAAAACTAAAAAATTTTTTAATTCATTGGAGATTTTTAAAGATCAAAATAACACTGCGGGGTTGATAATCTGAATAGGATAGCTCAGTGACAAAGAGCTTGTGCAAGCATGATCATCATCATGGGTTCAATTTTCCGCATTACAAACTCCCCTTGAAATCAACTAGCCCTTTTGGTGGAAATTTGTCAAGTTTGTGGACCACTGTTAAATCACACTATTCCTTAAAATGGAAGTAATGGTTCTAGAGCCGTATGCATGTGAGCATATCCAACTTGAAGATTTTAAGAGTGAAAAGGAGATTTCAAGAAATCTCCAGTCTTTGATCAATCCAAAACAAGATAACTAGATAAGGTTTGTTTTTCCACTCAATATCCCTTTTGTACGTGGATAGTTGACTGCATTGTTGCCTTCAATTGTCAAACTATAGTTACTTTCTTTCTATACCAATATGCCATTCAAATCCAGATCTACCAAATTCATAAAGGCCAAGCAATTGTACTTTCTCCTCTTTTTTTTTTTTTTTAATTTGTTTAATAATTAGAAAAATAAAAGAATTCATAAATTATATATCTTCGGTCAAATCTCATAGATTTACCCTGAAATTTATGTGATTTGCCTTGTAACACCTTCAAATTTTCAGAGATCTATTACGACTCTACGCTTTTACATTTCAGTAATAACTATACCCATCGACAAAATAAAATATAAAAATATAAATCATGATTGAATTCTTACAAAGTTGTTATTTCATTTTGGTGAGGAGTATAATTATTACTGAAATGTAAAAGTATATAATCGTGATAGGTTCCCACAAACTTGAGAGCGCCACAAGACAAATCGCATAAACTTTAGGGTAAATTGGGTAAATTTATGTATTAAGCCTCTTTTTTTTTTTTATTCATATCGAATACAACAGGTGAAAATCCTCGTGGGTCAAAAGAATTTATTTTGAAACTTCTCACTATCTATATAAATGGAATACTAAACAGATCGCAACTGATCGGCTATTAAAAGGCAAGATATTTGTTTTTAAAAAAAAAATTTAAAAAAGTACTTTAGAGTAATAAATTCAATCACCAAAGAACTTATTCTTTGGAATAAAGTTCTTCCAAATCATATTTTTGGTTAATTTAACTAATATCTGAAGTGGGGTTTCTTAAACTGTAACAAGATTCCAATTTGAAACAACAATTAACAGAATATTGGATTAATTTGATAAGAATCATCCAATGATTAACGTAAAGCCTAATGCGAAACTCCTCGATTGGCTTGGCGGCTCACTTGCATTTTGACTTTAGTGGCAAAAAGTTTTGCCAAATTGGGTCATTTTTCCACATGATTAGGCTTTGGAAGGTGGGGTTTGGTCACGGAAATACAAGCAACCTCCTCCTTTAGTCCGGTTTATCCACAACTTGGGGATATAAAATTCATTCCAATATTCCTGATTTCCTTCGTAAAAAAAATAAATAAATAAAAGATATATTTGTTCCAATAAAAAATAAATATAAACGAACCTAAAAGGGATGGTTCAGTGGCAAAGAATATTTGCGGGATTGATCATTATGATTTAGCTTATAGATTCGATCACCAACCATTTTACCTCCGAGGCGAACGAAAATTAATCAGATTTGTGGACAGTTAAATGGACACGGGCCTAATATCTCGTGCAAGTATCAAATAAAAATAAAGATAAACTTGCTTTTACATTTTCTACATCTTATCTGTTAATAAATTTTATTAGTAATTTAATTTAATTAGTTATTAGTTTCCTATTTAAATTTAAATTTTATTCAATGAACGATAAAAATAAAAAATATTAAAAGAAAATAAAAATCTTTAATAGTGTGTATATATATATTGTGTGTGTTATACACACGTGTGTGTATTTATTTTTTTGTGTATATATAAAATATTATAGTAACCAGCATTTTATGTATTCAATTTTGAATTTGTGCGGCCTCACATATGTTTATTTAACTTTATTTTATTATAATTACTATTGTTTATTTTCAACAGAAAATCATTATTTTCTATAAAAAAATAACTATTATATTTTTACTGTTGAGTGAAAGTTATATTTAATATTAATATTAGAGTATATTAGGAAAAAGTAGGAGCAAAATTTACATTCACACAATATTAATTAATTTTTTTTAATTTGCGTGAAAATTGAAATCAGTCTACACTCGTGGGACAAAGAGAGTATAAAAAGAAAAAATGAACGATTTTGAAAACGTGGGCGGCAGGATTCGAACCTGCGCGGGCAGAGCCCACATGATTTCTAGTCATGCCCGATAACCACTCCGGCACGCCCACTTTGCCTGTTTGCTCTATTTTTTTTCCATTTTCACCGTTTGCGAACCATTTTCCCCTTCTTCAACCTACTGATGCCCTCATATGAATATTGAGATTTTTCTATGTTATATAATTTAAAATTTTTTCCAAGTAAACCTTTATTGAAATAATGATGTGAGAAAAATTGAAAATTATGGAATGTGAATGAAGAAAAACAGAAGTGATTCAAACATAAAAAAGTGAATATATAGATACATAAAATTAAATTAATATTTTATGGTATTACAATCGTAGTTAAAAGTTTAAATATAGAAAACTTGAAAGTGTTATTAATTAGGTATAAATATATAATAAATTTTATTTCTACTCCGCAACTAAAAAAATCCTGTTATAATATAATTATTTAGTTTTGTGTGATGCACTGTAGGTATAGCTAAATTAGCACAAGTAGTATCACTTAATATAAGCATATTCTTCAAGCTTTAAGCTGGTGAAATAGCACATATTTAAAAAGATTAACTTTGACAAATTCGCAGGCTCAAATAAATCATAAATCAAAACCAACATTTCAATTTGACTTAAAAGAAAGAATAAAACTCATATGTGGAGTAGTTATTTATGAATCCAAAAAATATCTATTTTGAATTATATTGCATCAAGTTTGATCAACTGAAAGAGTCCCCATAGTCCACCATTCAGCTCCATCCTCCGAGGGGAAAATTACAAGGAAATATCACAGCTTTACGAAATTCAAATCCATGGCAATGTGGTATGTGTTCTTGCATAGAAAAGCCAACTCTCACTTTAAGCGGTTGAGAAATGAGCATGCCCTTCAAGAAAGGAATGAATTTGGATTGAGGAGAATGGTGGCATCAAATTAGTATTACACATGAAACAATTATGTAATGCAACCAGACACATGCACAAACATATAGAGAAAACAGAAGCAGCAGACTTGACTTCAAACCAACTAAAGTAATGAGTTTGAGTACATAAACAGCATTAGTTTAGTAGAACACGCAGAGAAAGACCTTAGCAATCAGGAACAAATTACTTATTTCATGCCAAGTTCTGGGTTTGTTGGGAACTCCTAATTTACAATGTCTCTATTGCCTCTAAACAAGCCAATGAACATCTCCAAAGAAGCATGAACAAAGTGTGATACGAAGGAAAATATCTAAATATAGATAGTACCTCATGCACACCTTAGTGAATGCCAAATATCTCTTCCGGAGGATCATAGAAATGTTTTTCAGGGAACAGCTCTTCATAATCTTGCTTCACTCTGTTTCTCAAAAGTGGATGTGGTAGAAGCCCCTTTAACAAAATCCTAAACGGTAATTCATCCGGTGGATCTGGTGACTTCTTCATGTCCTCATATATATTCATGGCATCAGCAGGAGACCCATCCCTCAAGAATCCTCTGATGATTTCTGTGTACATTTGAGAATCTGGGAACAAATTCTCATTTCTCATCACTTCCCATAGCTTCATTGCTTCATCCATTTTCCCGCCTCTTGTTAATGCAATGATCAAATCCTTATAGAGATAGACATCAGGCTGATACCAGTCTTGCTTTTGAATCACTTGAAAAATCTGAAAATAAATTTCAATGATTGGACCATCAGAATTTCTTTATTCTATATCTTTTTACTTCCAAAATGCTTTGTTTTGCTCTATGAGATGGGTCTATTATTTAGATTTCTTTCTTGTTTTGTTACTGAATTTAGTGAATTTACGTACACATTTTTCTTTTCTTGTTTTGTTAACTGAAATTTAGTGAATTTAACGTACACATAAAAAAATTTTTGCAGACTAAAAAAGTTTTGGTTTCTAATCAAAATGCTTTGTTTTGCTCTATGAGATGGGTCTATTATTTAGATTTCTTTCTTGTTTTGTTACTGAATTTAGTGAATTTACGTACACATAAAAATTTTTGCAGATAAAAAAGTTTTGTTTTCTAATTCTTCCGTTTATTTTGGTTCATCAACGTTATGGAGACAAGGAAATAAATTGAAGTCATACTCATAGTTATTACATGATACTGCAAGGTTAAAGTAGTGATGCAATTCCATAGGAATAAGCTTAAATAAGGCCTAACTCATGAAGACTCTTTTCACTACACAGTATAAGTTTTCCTAATAATGTTAAGTTAATTATCCAGATAATAGAGCAATGACCAAGAGCCAATATTTCATTGAAGCATTCTATCAAACAACTTAGAAGCAGAAGAGTATAAACCCAAGCTGCCTCCACACCTTCATTGAACTAAAAAATAACAACACTAAATCAAGAACAATAAATATCAAATGAGAAATTTTAAGTACAAAACAAATGGGATTTTTAAAAAAAAATTAAAGAAAGAAAAGGAACAGTGAAGAACGAAAAAAGAAAGAAACTTTAGCAATAAAAGAACAAACCCACAAAATCAAGAAAGAGAACAAATAAACTAGCAGTCACCTTGGTAGCCAAAGAGACCTCTTCTTGGCGCTCAAGTTCAGTTAATACAGCAATCATGTCCATTTTCAACAGCCTCAAAACATGGTTTTTTATAAACCTTTGAAGCTTCTCTTCATCATCTTTAAACCTCTTTAATCCTTGAATTACAAAAAGCGCTTCTTTGCCTATAAGCTTCTTGCCTCTCCAAAGGGGTCCTCTCGGCCTCCCATCGTGGTATTGCCTTAACCCACAAAAGTAACTGTATGATAATATATTTGAATCTGAATATGAAATTTGGGGCTTCGAAGGTAATGAGATTGGTATTGTTGGTTTAACCGTTTGGTTTTGAAGGAATACTGCACTGAGTTTTGCTATTTTTGATCTTGAAAACGCGCGAACAGCCATTACAAGTCTATTTAGTAGAATTGGGCTACAAGTCATACAAAGGTTTTGGCAGAGGAGCAATAGGGAGCAGAACAATGACTATTTATTTACTCTAATATCTCAGAAAATCTTCAAAATAAATTAGAAATACATAATTTAATACAAGTACAAATTAGGAGAAAAATGTAATTTTTGAATAATATAACATATGGCATGAACAATAAGTTGGTTACAAAACAGTCCTCGTGACTTTAGTAAATTCACAATTTTTTACGCGCTTTCTATACATTATTCATGCAAATGTTGATATTGGGAAGAACCAAACATTAATTAGAAGATGAGATTGCATAAATTATCAATAATTTAGAATAAGTATATTTATTTATTTATTTGTCAAGTCATCTTTGAAATTCTGCCATATTTATATATTTTTAAATTATATAAATATATTTTGAGTATTAATTTATAGGCCCGTGCCCTAAGTTTTAAAATACACAGTTTTTATTTTTAATATTTGTATGAACTGGAACATAAGTAGGCCAATATTTGGACTGGACCAAAAAACTAAAACCCCACAAATGTAAGTATGTGTAGGGATCGTAAGGGGCATTCCGAGAATTGAACTCGGGACCTCTCGCACCCTAAGCGAGAATCATACCACTAGACCAAATGCCCATCACTTGCTTATCAACCCGAAAACTTGGATAATAAATGGTCAAATATTTGTAGTCATTTAGAGGTTTCAGAAGGGTGTCTCTGTATCTGTATGAACTTATATTATTCAGTAAAGAAAGCTGCATATATTAGAAAGAAGCATGATGATGGGTTACTTGGACAGAATTGTATACTCTTGATCCAGAGAATGGATATGATCGAAAAACACCTTTGGCATATTCAAAGGAAGGAGACAAAGTTCTGTTGGTTAAGAATCGTACGAGAATTACATGGTTTGACCTTAAAGGGTAAACATATGAACATCTTGCAATTCCCAACCTTCCTTCGCACTACATTCAGTTGTTTCTTGGGAAAGCTTTGTCACTTGGTGATGACAGTGAGTTTGACGGAAATGTCAAGTTGGGAGAACTTCTTAGTGATTGGGAATACAACTGACAACCTTCTGATGACTATAGGACCAACCAATAATAGTTAAATAACTATAGGACCCATTTTAAAAAAATAAATGCTAACAAATATATTTTAGTTTGTCATTCCATATATATTTTAATTCTTGCACCAAAGGAACTGTCTTTAAATTCCTCCATCTTTCTTTTTCTTGATTCAAGCTTAATTTTCAACTAAAAACCATATCAAGATCAGATTCACTGTCATCACCAAGCGAAACAAGACTTTCCCAACAAACTTGTAGTTCTTTCACCGACGCCATTCCAAGAATCTCAGCAGTTTCTCCTCTTTTCTCATGGAGGTCATACCAAAATATATTCCTATCATCAACATTCAATAGAACGTTTTCTCTATTCTCCGAATATGCTGCAGGTTTAAGTTTAACATATGCAAAACGCTCAGGAAACTTCTCTCGGTTAACTTTGTGTAGAATTTGCTCCAAATAAACTCGTTTCCTTTCTTCTTTCTAAGATAAACCTCACCCTTCTTTCTACGATTATTGAACAATCCCACACAGAGACACCCATCTACAACGTTCAAACTCAGCTGGGGTTTTTTGGTTCTACTGTCAGGCCGCTTTACAACGGAGAATTCCTCATCTGCCAGATCGAAACTAACAATTGCTCCTGGTCTATCCATTCCTCTAGCAGAAAGTAATAAACAGTGCAAAGCACCGTTAGCCAAGTATCCAGGAGAAAAGTTAAACACATATCCAGTGTAACAGAAATCCGGAAGCCTTCTCCAGCTATTGGTTCTCAAGGAAAAAATCCAAACTTCATAGATAAGCCCAAAAAGTACTGGTTGAGAAAACGTCACAACTTTATAGTCATCAGCAGAAGATTCATCTCCCAATCCCCCTCCGTGCATAGGATATGGAGGGTAATTAGTATTAGCTCTGAAAATAGGAAGTATGTTGCAGCCCCTAGTGAAAGGATTCCACAGAGCAAGTCTTTCTTTATCCTTCGTGAACAAGAGAAGTAAACCATTACAAGAACCATAGATTGTTGTTAGACTATTTCTTAATAGGATGTGGATCTTTTTCGCTTCATACAGTCCATCCTCAAAATCTGCTGTGTAAATAGGATCGGATCAAGATCTGCTATGCAAATATGGGACGGTGGAAGGTGAGAACTCTTTGCTTGAGAATTAGCTTAAGGTGAGTTCTGGTTTCCATGGATCTTTTAATTAAGATGTGCCTTTTTGAAATTAGGACTATCGATGAGATTGCAGAATTGTTTCGAAACGCATCTTAAATGCCAAAGAGGTTTTACTGGAAGAAACAACAGGATTTCTGTAATTAAATCTGAATGTAAGTTCGCCATTGTTTGTTGGGAAATTTTTTTTTTCTTTTTTTGAAGAGTTTCTAAGGAAAATTCTTGGCTGCCCCCTTAGGTTTTGGGAATATATATAATATATATAGTTGACGAAATCCAATTCCGAATTATATAGTTTTGGCAGAAAAATATTTTTTTCCTGTTTTAATATATTATCTAATTATAATTTACTGTTGTGATATGTGATTTAAAATTCTTTTACTGTAAGCTTGTAATAAAAAAATTATATTATAATTTTAAAATATATTTAATAATGAAATTAATATAATTACATCATAAAATACAATAATTAATATAAGGAATTTGTAAACGACTTAATTCACGCGCCTATTAAACGAACCAAGCCTGCCTACTTCCATATGCGGAAAAGAAAGTGTACACATGTGTTTAAGTTAGGGTCTAAAAGGGTTAATTTGATTTTGGAACCAAAATAAAAATCAAAATTATAAAAGATTAAACATAAAGCTGAAATATTAAAAAATCGAATGACTAACCTATGGGTTCTCAATTGATAATATAGGAAAAGCTTTTAAGTTCGATAAGCACTACATCTGTAAAGAGAGGCGAAAAACCTTAACTGTGATTAAATCTGAACTGAAGTTAATCGATTCCTGATAATAGGGTTCGAACACCAATAATTAAAAAAAAAAAAAAAAGAATAACTGAACTAAAAGCAAAAAAAAAAAATTCAGTTTAGTTCAGTTTTCAATTTTCTCCGGAGTTTGCTGACTCCTAGTTTGAGTGGAAGAACCGAAGGTATTTTAGATATAAAAATATCAATTCGGCGGCCACAAGTTATAGCAATACACATCCAAATAGGATTTCACTTAGCCAAGGCTTATTAAGTAGCTTTTCTTTCCTTAATTTTAGGTTTAACTTTATTCGAATAAATTAATTGACTGCTTCTGGCCGGACGGTAAATACAGAGAGCACGACGAAACGACGATGTCGCTTCCTCCAGAAATAATCGTTGATATTTTCTTGAAGCTTCCAGTAAAGCCTCTGCTACGTTTTAGATGCCTTTCAAAATCAATGTGCAGTACAATAGATGATTCAGATTTCATCAAGGCTCATCTCAATAGGTCAATTGAAACTAACACCCACAAGAAGCTGATTCTTTTTGGCCATACAAAAACTTCCACAGTGATATCAGGGATTTACGCGGTGGATTTGTCCGACGGACTCAAAGAATCAGTTAAGCTCGACAACTCACTCAATCATGGACGGTTCAGCGTCATAGATTGCTGCAGCGGTTTGTTTCTCTTACTTGAACCCAGAATAATCAACTCATTGAACACAGTGAAACTTGTGCTCTGGAATCCGTTTACTAAACGGTACAAAAGATTAACAGATCCCCCAGTTGAATCTTCTAGTATGTTTAAGCCACTTCAACAGTACAGTTACAGATACTTCGATAGTTTCGGGCTGGGGTATGATGCTGCCAGGAATGACCATAAGGTTGTGAGGATTCTTTATGAAAAACCGAAAGAAGTTTGGATTTATAGTTTGAGATCTGATTCTTGGAGAAAAGTTGAAGATTGGTGTCAGATTGCGTTAGGTGTAATGGGTATGTTTGTTAATGGTGTTATGTATTTTGAAGGTGAAAATCTTGAAAACATTGTTTCTTTTGATTTTGCAACAGAGAAGTTTTCCATAATGCCATTCCCTGAAGGTTACGAAAAAAGTTGTAGTCATTTACGTGTTTTAGAAGGGCGACTCTGTTTGTGTACGCTTGGACGCCATAGAACACTTGACATCTATGTTGGTGATAAGCATGAAGATGGGCTAACTTGGAGCAAATTGATTAAGATTCCAGATTATCAGACTCATACTGATCATATTCGAAATTTGAGACCTTTGTGCTATTCCAGGGAAGGAGATAAGATTTTGCTTATTGAGGAAAGAGATGATTTTGTTTGGTATGACCTCAACAAGAAAACAACTGAAAGCATCCAAACAGTATGTGATATCAAAAAACACTATCGTTTGAAATTTTTCAATCTATCAAACAACACTACTTGTTGGGAGAGTCTTGTTTCCCTTGGGTGATGATAATATTGACCAGAGCTCCATTAGTTCCTGCAGATTGGCTTGGAATTTTCTGATTTTTGGGTTTATGTTTCAGTCTCTGCTGCTCCTCTTTTTTGGGTTGTTATGGTTAGATTAGGCAGTCTGTTTTCTGTAATCTCATTCTTCTGTTCTTTTCTGCATTTTTTGTTCTATGTATAGCCTTGGTTCTTACCGGAAAAAACATACATATTGGTGAGTTCAAAGGAGGTCATTATAGGCACCTTGAACCACCCTTATATTTATATATACAAAACTATGATAATGAAATGAAGTACAATACACCAATTACTTGTTGTATCCCAACATAGTTTAAAATTTTTACACAAAAATTAAGAAAATAATTAATTCTTTTATATTATAAAAAAATCAAAAGTAATTTAAATAAATTATCTTTGAGGTCGCTTCATTGTTATACATGTAATAAATAAGGATAAAATTGAAAAAATATCATTTACTATTTCTTAAAATATTCAAAAAAGCTTTTATATTTTAGAACTATTTAAAAATTTTCGTTATAACTTAAAGTTACTTTCTTAATATACTACTTACATTTGGAATTTCACGTTCCTTAAGAAAACTATTAAATTTATCTAAATTACAATAAATTATTGAGTAAATTCACTATATTATCCTTAATTTAATACACGTTCCTTAAGAAAAACTATTAAATTTATCTAAATACAATTAAATATGAGTAAAATTCACTATATTATGCCTTAATTAATACTAATTCTCTAAGAAAACCATTAATTTAAGTAATAATTATTTAATTTAATACTAATTCTCTAAGAAAACCATTAAATTTAAGTAATAATTATTGGTCATATACAAAGGGTAAACATAGAAAAAAAAAGATTTATTACTTCTTAAGACCATAAATGTGACAAGTATTTTCGAACAAATTATTTTCTCAAATGTGATAAATATTTTAGAATGGAGGTAGTATATATACATATAAAAGGTGTTCAATTTCAATTATTAATCAATTCAATTAAAGAATAAGGAATAAAATTTTCCTAATATTAAAAAAATAATAAAAAAGGGTAAGAAGTTATGTTAAATAGGGTGAATAAATTATCCTATGAGGCTTCATACATTCATATACTGATTTTTTTTTACCAGCAAATTAATTTATTTTATTAATATAAATCAGGAAAAACTTAATATTTTTAGGTAACTAAATCCGAACCATCCGGCTTCCTTGTAACCCAAATCTAATTTAATAATTTAAGTAAAAAAATCCGAAAACTAAAAATATTCTTATACTTATCTAATTATTTTATAAGATTTTTTATATTAGGAATTTTCAAAGATTGGTCTCGTCTTTTTAGACCAAAGGTTCCTGTTTAGCGGTGTATTGTTTTTCTTTTTTAGTTGTTGCATGACATTTATTGTTCCTAATATTAAACTCCAATTGAATGTCTAATTAAATTGTATTCAATATAATAGCAAAAAAATATAAAACTGTATTTTAAAATACCAAAATATATTTGTTCAATTTTTTTATTTATTTTAATAAAAATTCTTAAACAATTCATATTCAATTAATAGTCTATTCAATTGAGGAATTCTTTTTAATTTTTTCAACCAATAAAATTAAAATTTTTAAAAATATTTTTTATCTATTTCAATACTTCCTCTCCTTATTTTCTACTTGTATAGGAGACAATAGATAGATTATTATGATAAATATTCCAAAAAAGGTAAAATATTATTTCTACTTCTGGCAGAAACATTTATAAATAATATAATTATATATCTTTTTTCTCTCTGGTTCATCAAACTCTAATTTTAATTGGAGTTGTCGCTATTAATTAACAGTAGTCTCTACTTTTTACTTTTTCTTTTGCTTATTCTTTTATTCCCTTTTAATAAACACATATCTATTTTTCATTAGATCTATTTTTCTTTGTTATTTTGTTATTATTGTTTTGTCTATATATTTGGAGTTTTTTTTATCACTTCTTTCATGATGGTTTGATCCCTTCTCTGTGAGTGTTTAGTACTAAATAAAAAGTTTAATATTTGATTTTATTTAGTTGGTTTATTTAGATCTTTGGTTTGTTGATGTGTATCTTCGATCAATTGAGTCTTACAGTGCGGTTTGTTCTTCCTCTGCTACTGCTATTGATGTATATAGTGGCGGGAACTCATCCATATCTAATAAATTTTTTGGAAAAGAATCCAAGTATTGAAAATCCAAAGAAGTTTTTTGTCATTTAAATTAATTAAATGACCAGTTGCTACTAATTATCTTCAAGTGAAAAAATATAATATTGTCTCTTTTAATTTTATTTTTATTATTTAAAATAATATAGATAATTCCTTTGATTTGTTAAAAAATCAACAAACTCTCTATTAATTATGGTTGTAATAAGAATCAATTTGTTAATTTTCTTGCAAGGAAAGGAGTTGAGGCGTAAGATGTTTTCTTAGCTTAGATTTAAATTTTCGTTTGGATTTCTTTTTATTTATGTATTATCTTTTCCTAACTCAGGAAAATAAGTAATTCTTGTTTAGTCTATTTTGATCTATTTTAGTTTTCAAGTTTTTCACTTAACATTTTCGAGTTAGGTTTAGGTATAAAGAGAAGTCTGATGGTTCGGATTTAGTTGCCTGAAAATGTTAAATTTTTCTTGGACAATATAATTTAACAAAAATTATTTTTACTGATAAAAAAAGTATTTGTAATACTTCATATTAACATTGATGAATTATATTTTTCAAAAAAAAATATATATAAATGATTTATTATGCCATATACTTCAAATTGTCAAATTGAATCAGTAATCAAATAAATTTCAATTATTTTAGCATTTTCAAAATTATTTGATTTATCTATTAATTCATCAATTTTCAATAAACTTAATACTTTATACTTCCACTTTAAACCTAAGAAAATATTCAATTGATCTAAAATAGTATATCATAAGCTCTAATAAGCCCCTAAAAACTCAAAAATCAAAGCACTAAACTTTAAAATCTTTAGATATAAACTCTAAAACCTTAAAACTCTAAGGCTTAAATTCTAATTTTATTATTTTAAGGGGGGCCCGTAAGATATATTTTTCCAAATCTCATATATATATATATATTCACATCCAAATACAATTTCACTTAAATTGCAACTTTTTTTTTTCTTAAACCTTTTTTATTTTGATTTTAGGTTTAGCTTATTCGAATCAACAACACACACAGCACAGAGAAACGAGATGTCGCTTCTTCCAGAAATAATCTTTGACATCTTTTTGCGGCTGCCGGTAAAGCCTCTGCTACGTTTTAGAAGCCTTTCAAAATTAACGTGCTCTTTCAAAATTAACGTGCTCTACAATCGATGATTCAGATTTCATCAAGGCTCATCTTAACAGGTCAATTGAAACCAACAGCCACAAAAAGCTGGTTCTCGATGGCCATGCACCAACTTTCCCTCAGCTTTACGCCTTGGATTTCGACGACGGGCTCAAACAACCAGTTGAGCTCGATGATCCACTCAAACATAGTCATGGATGGTTCGGCTACCATATCTCAGGTTCCTGCAGCGGTTTGCTTCTATTACTTGGCGAGAACACATTAAAGACAGTGAAACTTGGGTTATGGAATCCGTTTACTAAACGGTACAAAATATTAACAGATCCCGCAGTTAGTATTATTTGGTCTTCCAATTACAGAAGGTGCGATAGTTTTGGGCTTGGGTACGATGATACCAGCAATGACTATAGGGTTGTGAGGATTCTACAAGAGATGCAGAGAGAAGTTTGGATTTATAGTTTGAGATCTAATTCTTGGAGAAAACTTGATGTTTGGTGCGAGCTCTCCCAAGGTGATATGGGGGTCTTTGTTAATGGTGTTCTTTATTTTCATGGGAAAAATTTGGAGACCATTGTTGCTTTTGATATTGCAACAGAGACGTTCTGCACAATCCCATTACCTGAATGCTACATACCTCAAGGTTTCCGACATACAAGAGGTTTATGTGTTTTAGAAGGGAAATTATGTTGTTGTTAATATGGAGAAAATGGAGTTGATATCTATGTTGGTGATCAGCATGAAGATGGGCTAACTTGGAGCAAACTCACTATGATTACATATAAATATAATTTTCTAGTGACACCTGTTTTCTATTCTGGGGAAGGAGATAAGATTTTATATATTGAGGAAAATAATGAGGTTGTTTGGTATGACTTCAACAGGGAAACACATGAAAGATTCCAAACAGTACCAAGTTATATCTTTTGATCATTCAAGTACTATTTGTTGGGAAAGTCTTGTTTCCCTTGGTGATGATGCCATTCCTGTTGATTAGTTTGCATTTTATGATTTCCCAATTCGTATTTAGTCTGCTCATCTTCATTTTTGGGTTGTGATAGGTTAACATTTTCAGGAATCTATCTCAATACACCAAATTTTGTGAAAGAACCGTACTGTACTCATCTAGAATTTTGAATATTTGATTTATTGGTCATCATCTAGAATTTTGAATGTTTGATTAACTAGTCTTTTTTTTTTTTTTACTAACAATAGTTCTAGGGCAAAGGGGAAATGAATGCACATAGTCCTTATATGATAATTTAAGAAATCATAAGAGTCAAATTTAAGTACTCTTGTAAAAGAGACAAACAACATGTACATTTTTTAAATGGCCATTTAAAATATTTTAAATCATACTAAAATTTTTTTAATATCTTTAAAAATTAAAAATTTTTAATATTTTTTTATCTCTCTCATAATTAAAACCTTTTAAATTACAATCAAACATTATATTTTTTTTTCTATTGGTCATGACTAATGATATTCTAAAATATCTCAAATTTTACTAAAAATATTTTAAAAACAGAGAACCATATTTGATTGACCGAAGTAAAAGATATCTACCACTCCAAATATAAGTGAGAATCGGACCACATCTGATTGACAATAATTAACTTACTTGTTTTGGACGTATATATATTCACATCCAAATTAGGTTTTCACATTACTCTCAACCATAAGTGTTTTAATCAATTTGGTGAATTCAGGGGATAGCTACCCCTATCGTGTAGCTCATAGTGTTATCTTGGCCCATCGGGCCTCCCAATCAATAAAAAAAAAGGATTTCACTTAAACTTTATTTATTTCCATAAAATAACTTGCAGTGAAATATTTTCCATAATTTCCATAATTTAGGTTGTTCAGAAAAATAAGTCAAGAGAAAATATTTTGTTGGTCAAAAGAAAATTAAGTCATTTTAAGGAAAATGACTTCCCATTTTCGATAGAATAAAATATTTTCCAGATATTGACAGACTTATTATAACTTTATTAATCCTTTTTTTTTTAAATTTATTAATCATCGGTCACCACTATCACCACTCACCATTTATCATCAGCCACCACCATAGGTTACCGTCGACTTTCATAATTTACCCTTTTTTTTTTTTTGCATTCTTCACATTTTTAATAATAAAATTTTTAAGATACAAAATTTTTATTATTAATAATATTTTTATAGTCTCATGAGAATAAAATTTTAATAATTTTAATTAATTTTTTATATTGCAACCAAACAATAAAAAATAAATCATTTAAAAAATATTTTCAAACAAAACATTTTTCAAATGAGAAACAAACGATTTTTTTTTTTTTTGTTGCATTTAAAAAATATTTTCAAACAGAAACATTTTTCAAAATGAGAAAACAAACGATTTTTTTTTTTTTTGTGTTGTAAAAAGCCATTCCCACGAATTCCGGGGATTCATGTCGAAATAGGGATCACACAAACCCAAGGACTTTAAAAAAAAAAAATAAAAAAAAAAAAAAAAAAAAAAAAAAAAAAAAAACCATCCATTTGTATTTGAAACTCACTAGGAGTCATATTCCAATAGGGATTTTCACTTCATTAAGATTGCCTTTTTTTGTTATTTTCAAGAAATTAGAAAAAAAAAAAAAAACTTTGTCATTTTTGATTTTAGTTTAGGTTTAGCTTTAATTCAATCAACAACTCACTTCTTTTGGGGAAGGCGAAACCACAGAGCACAGGGAAAGGAAGAATGTCGCTTCTTCCGCGAAATAAATCTTTGATATCTTATTGCGGCTGCCGGGTTAAAACCTCTGCGTAGGCGATGTTGTAGAGATGCCTTCAAAAAAAAAAAAAAAAAAAAAAAAAAAAAAAAAAAAAAAACCATCCATCTTGTATTTGAAACTCACTAGGAGTCATATCCAAATAGGATTTCACTCATTAGATTGCCTTTTTGTTATTTTCAAGAATTAGAAAAAAAAAAAAAAAAACTTTGTCATTTTGATTTTAGGTTTAGGTTTAGCTTTAATTCGAATCAACAACTCACTTCTTTTGGCTGGAAGGCGAACACAGAGCACAGGGAAAGGAAGATGTCGCTTCTTCCGGAAATAATCTTTGATATCTTATTGCGGCTGCCGGTAAAACCTCTGCTACGTTTTAGATGCCTTTCAAAAGTAATGTTCTGTACAATCGATGATTCAGATTTCATCAAGGCTCATCTTAACAGGTCAATTGAAACCAACACCCACAAGAAGCTGATTCTTGTTTCCCGTAGACAAACTTTCCCTGTACTTTGCACCTTGGATTTCGACGACGGAATGAAAGAACGAGTTAAGCTCGATGACCCACTTAACCATAGCCATAGATGGTGGGCCTACCGCGTCTTAGGTTGCTGCAACGGTTTGATTCTATTATACGTAGACATCATAAAGAAACTTATCTTATGGAATCCGTTTACTAAACGGCACAAAATATTAAAAGCTCACGCAAATGAATCACTTAGACGCTACGATGGTTTTGGGCTCGGGTACGACGCTGCCAGCAATGACTACAGGATTGTGGTGGTTCCATATAAAATGCCAAAAGAAGTTTGGATTTATAGTTTGAGATGTAATTCTTGGAAAAAAGTTGATGGTATATGGTTCGAGCTCCACCTATGTGATTTGGGGATGTTTGTTAATGGTGTTCTGTATTTTGGTGGGAAATATTTGGACAAGATAGTTGCTTTTGATATTACAACAGAGACTTTCTGCACATACCCATTACCTCAAACTTCCAGATTTTCAAACAATTTGTGTGTTTTAGAGGGGAAACTATGTTTTTATACGTGTACAAGAAATGGAACAATTGAAATTTATGTTGGTGATAAGCAAGAAGATGGGCTAACTTGGAGCAAATTGACAACAATTAGAAGTAATAGTATATTATGTGAAACACCTTTGTTCTATTCCAGGGAGGGGAATAAGGTTTTGGTTTTTGAGGAAGATAATAACGTTGTTTGGTGTGACCTCAACGAGAATGGAATTGAACGGGTCAAGACAGTAAATGATATCAAAAAACACTACCAAGTGATATGTTTTAATTATTCAAGTACAACTTGTTGGGAAAGTCTTGTTTCCCTTGGCCATGATAGTAGAAATTAATTAATTCTTGTTCATGTTTAGTCTCTATTGCTCTTCTTCATTTTTGGGATGTGATGATTAGAAGAGTAGGTAAAATGTTATGTTCGTCTGTTCTTTTCTGCATTTTATTGTGTGTTCAGCCCTTTTTTTTTTTTATTAGCAAAATTATTATTATTATTATTATTATTAGTCTTTCTTCTTCGCAGAACTTTTTCCATCTCCTCTCGTTTTTTCTGCAAATCACTCTCAAGTTGACTCTTCTGAAGCTCAAACTCATGCAGCATTTCCTTTGTCTTACTTTGAGATTTCTCAGCTATTGCAGACTGTTCGTGTTCCATGTTTGCCTCAAAAGATTCTTTTGGCCATTTCAAGATCTTCCAGCTCCCTTTTTATAGTGTCTTCCACTGCCTGTTTTTCATTTTTTATTTTTCTTCTTCTGAAAATAAATCAATTTACATGGTTTTGTTATGCAAATTTATTGTTGTACAAATAAAATTAATTATGCAACACAAAATTACATATAATAAAAACATGGTTAGACATGTATATCTATTTTACTAAACGGAAAATAGCAATCCCTTATTTTAGTTATTTTCTTTCCTCCATGGCCTAAAACTCAGGCTTCTTCCAAATTTATTTAGTCAAGCAGAGATAATGGGGCTTTAAGAACACATGCAATCCAATATCAATTTGCTTAACGATATATACTTAATTTTAGTAATAGGAATAAACCTCTTCTAACAAGAGTACATAAGCTAATAAAACCTCTTCTATGCTGCGGTATATTGTCAAATGAAGGATCTTTCCAATTACATGAACAGTCGCCTATTGCAAAAACCTGGTGGATTTAGAAATCAATTGGAAAGAGGAGAAAATAAGTTCTGAGGCAGCTTTAGAGGAAGCAGCCCAACCCCTCCAATTGCAATCCAAATTAAAGGAAGAGATAAAAAAAAAAGTGCAGGCTTCAGGAAGAGCTGCTTTTGAAGGAGGTCGAAGATTTGAAGCAACAAAACGAGAATTTTGAAGAGAGATAGACTGATTGGAGAAAATGAGTTTGTAGTTGTATAAACAATAAACGACAACATTTATGCTAGAGTGGACAAGATTTTTCCATGTTGGCATAAATTTATATACTTCAGGCTTCTACATACGATCGACCACATGCTCTCATTTATCAGCCTGAAGAAGTACATGAATGATGCAAACAAATGAACCTCAAGTGCATAAGTGGTTCTCCGCAAAGTTAAGGGTGCCGTAGGAATTTTCTTTGAAATCTATGTATTTGGGCTTTTTAGGATAATTTGTATTTTTTTTTTTTTTTTTTTTTTTGAACTTCTCAATGTATTTGGGCTTTTTTAGTGAATATTTGGTATTTTATGATACTTTTAATTTTTTTTATTTTTTTTGTTCTCAAGAGAATTAAGAGGGATTGTTTTTTATTTTTTTTTTTTTTTTTTTTTTTGTCTCAAGAGAAAGAGGGATTTTTTTATCGGATTTGTATATTGTTTGGCCAGGTTTTATTAACATTTTCGGACTAGTTATAAGTGTATTGCGAAAGCCTATTGGCTTGGATAGATTCTTGAAAATATTAAACTTTTATTAGTTCTAGTACAGATGTGAGCAATAGAGCTGACTCTTATAACCTCTGGATGAATTCATTAAACTCCTTATTTTGGTGTGTATAATTTATGTATGTGATTGGCTTCAAATTATTTCGAGTTACGGATCAAACTAAGGAGAAAATTTTAGAGTTGGGTTATAATTTGCTGATTGGCAATGAATATGTATTCTGCAAGTGCATGGGTCGTATAAGTAACATAGTGAAAAAGATTGTCGAATCCACAGGGATTGGGGTATAGATTACTAATTTAACACGTGTGGTTCGACTAACAGGTAAATCTTCCAATCATACAAATTGATCCAAAATTACTTTTGAATAATTATAGTTTGATTAATTTAGTAATAATTTAATACAAAATTATATTTAGAAAAAACAAAGTAAAAATTATAGTTTAATTATATTGATTAAGTTTTATTAATCTGTATACAAGTCAAATCATGGCAAAAATTATGGGACAGCAGAAAGTAACATTTAACTGTGCAAATTTGTCTCACACGTACATGTACACATATACATAACTTTTTTTAATTCTCACACGTTATCATTGTACATCATATATTATAACTTTTTTAGATTTATATATAGGTATATTATATATACTAATATAAATATATAAGTTAATTAAAATTATATAGATTTTTGAGCACTTTCTATTCCAGTACTAGAGTATTTTTCTAATTTTCTTTTTTTGGGCGAGTTTTTGATTTATAAAAAACATTTTCAGATTAAATTATATTGGTGTAAATTGGGATAATATATTACTTGGTGAATAGATTTCACCGAACAATGTTAAACTTTTATTCTTTAGGTAATCTTTAATATCTTCAACTGATAATTTCCTTTTAGTTGCTGATAATACTAAAGAGCAAATAGATTTGGCTCTGTGGATATATTCGCCAATTATCTCTAGACTCTAGGGGCTTCCATTTAGCTCGCAAGTTATAATCCCAATGCCGGAGGTCTTAAAATGAATAACCTAAACCTTACCAAGCTTTTTTATAATTCATATTAATAACAGTATTTGGATGGTTAGAGATTTGAACTTCTACATAATACCTTCGCTACTCTATATTCATCTATATATTATATATATAAGAAGAATACCTTCGATTTGCATACTTTTTTTTAATAACATACGTTTAAATATTCCTTCTTGGGAAGCTGCAGAAGCGTAAAGATATGTTATGGGGTGCCATCTTCTCAAGCCAACTAAGCCACCTCACGATTTGCCAATTATATTTATTACATATTCTTATTAGAGGATTATAATATAATATGGCAAGAGAGGAATCCTTGAACTTACCTTGCGGGTGGACCAACGTTATTGTTCCTACAGATGAACGAACTTGTTAACTTTTATCTTCAGAAAGAAAGAGTGTGCGAAAAACCAGGACCACTAACCCTGTCGATGCGTATTAGTAAGAAATCTCGCGACATTTACAGTAAATAAATGCCATAGGGAGAATCTTAACGAAATTTAGAGTTATGCAATGGTTTTTCTTTTACGTGTTCATACGTTGGAGAAAGAAGCAGAATTATGCAGAAAAAGATTTGATAAGAACAGCTGGTTCAGGGACTTGGAGTTAATCAGATTATTTTCGAAAGCTTTCCTCGCGTGATGATGGCAAATAAACTTTTATTGGTTCAAGAAAGATTACGTTATTTGAAGCTCAAATTAAAATCAAAATTTGCTACTGCAGATTCATCTATTGATTAATGGACATTGGAATTATGCAAGAGTTTTTCTCTCCGAGGATGATAGGGGTAATTAGTTCACTATTTTTAATTTATTTTTAATATTTATTAGCAATTTTTATATTTATATTTAATAAATAAATTTACTATTAGGAAATAAAAAATTTAAATTAAAACCTTAGCATCGCTAAATTGCAGCACCTGTAATTATTAATAATAGTTAAAGTGCGTATTTGAGCTAAAAAAATAGTTTGAATATTGCTGTAGTGTGTAGATTTGTATATAAAAAGTAGCTGTTATAATTATTAAATTAATTTTAAATTAGTCGGGTGTTTATATATAGTGTAGTTATTTATATGCTAGTTTAAAAATAAAAGTGTTACAAAATGATAAGATAATAGAGAACAAAAGCCACTAAAGTGTTAAAATTATTAGATGCACACAAATAAAAGAGCTTCTATATTAAATAGGAAAAAATCTTATATATATAAGTAAATAGAACTAAAGGTGAAATTGAAGAAATTAAAATTCAGAATTAGGGATTATAAGATGGATGTAGACTTGTATTATCTAATCCTATAAATCAAATTTGATAACATAAATTAATGAATAAAAATTTAAAGGACAAAATCTAAAAACAACTTAAAAACATACAATAAGCTTCACTTTATTGCATAATAGATTGACCACTTTAATACATCACAGTTTTTTTAGAACCATTATTTTAATCAGTTAATTTAATATTAGACAGGATTAAAAATAGCTATAAGAGTTAGGAGCTCAGAAACAGAAATAAGAGTAAACATTGGTGAATAATCTGGTTACAAAATTTAGTCGTAGTCTTTATTATATAAGTCTTTTTAGTCAGTAAATTAATATCTAGAAGTATGTTTATTCGTTGATTAATATTATTAAAAGATAAAATTATATTACTTTAATAATTGAAATTCTTATATAAATAGTAAAAAATTACGTATATCACATAATTATGTAAGATAATTAAACATAATTAGCTACTATATCACAGATGATAATTAATAACAATTGATACAAGATCTAATTAGTTAACAAAGAAATTACAACAATGATATATGTTCGTAATTTATAAGATCATTCTTGTGATGGACCATGCTATGTTTTACTCATCACCTCATGTAGTACATATCACTAACAATAATATTAATATATTATTATAAATAATTAATTTTATATAAGTCGTACAGTATTTTAAAATATAATATGTATATACACAAAACATAATCAAGTGTCTTCATAGTTTTGACAAGCTATTATATATAAAACTATTAGTTAATATATTTAGAGCGTATTTAGAAACTTAGAACTTAATTGAAACGAGGCTTAAGATCATAACGTTAGTTATTTGGTGAAATAAAGTTACAACTTACATAATAATGTTATTTAATTATTTAAGACTAGTTTTATCAATGAAAAATATATCTGGAAACGTTAACACGTTAAACACTATCACAAACACCAACAGTTATTATTATTACATATGGTTTCAAATTACTAGTACGCTTTGTGGCATAAAAAAATTGTCGCGAAAAATTACATTGTATTCTTCACATTTATAACAATTATCCAATTTATCTACAGTGCTGTAAAACAAAATATTTCAATATAATATTTAATTCATATTCGATGTCCTTAAAATAAGAGTAATAGATGACCAATGTCATTATCATCAATATCTATTTAATCAGCTATATACTTCTGTTTGCATCAATAGTTATGTCCTCTGTAAGAATATTAGCTATTACAAAAATGCTATTAGAATATTAACATATGATATAATATATTAAGTTATAACAGATAAATCAACATATAAGAGAGAATAAAAATAGTAAAAAATAATTCGTTGAGTCAATTTTATTCACAAAAAGGACACACGTCACGAAATAGATAATGAAGGAAATTTATAAAAACGGATAGACGGAATTGAATGATATGATCATACTATCCTAAAAAAAAGGTATTGCGTAAGTTAATCAAAGCACATTAATTAATTGCATTATTCCTCAATCATTTGATGGACAATTAGTAAAGCTCATTCAAATTACATCAATAAATTATTTAGCTTTTATGCTGACTCTCTAGCTCATAGAAGGCAGTAACTCATATGTTCGAAATATTTTGGGTTTTCACAAGCTAGATTTAGCAAAACAATAATATTTTAATAATCATTCAATTCCTTATGTTATATACTAAACATGTTTGGATCTCTTATAACTTCTGATTAAGCCATATATAAAATTTGCCTCTTAATTTTATATCCCCTCGCGTAATCTTATAGTTCTAGTACAATTTTCTATTTAAATAAATGCAAATTACATGTATTATTTTAAAAATTTTGTTATGCATTATTAAGTTATACCTATTTATGTATTGA
The DNA here is from genome assembly GCF_014843425.1 of Jatropha curcas. The sequence goes on along the minus strand of NW_023591191.1, from coordinate 298,904 downwards.
GTATAACCAGAATAATTTAATATAAAAAAGAAGGAGGTAGCTAAATATATGCCCACATCTTCTATTTAAAAAATAAAAATATTAAATTAATGAGACTAATTAATACAGTTATAGGTCATCAAAACAATACGCTTTCTATACTAGCTCTCGGTTAGTTTAAGTATTAGCCTTACTAAATAAAAATAAGATTTTTGCACTCTTTCCAGTACTGATATTTTTTTTTCTTTTTGGCGAGTTTTTGTTTTAACATTTTCAGATTAATTATAGGTGTATTGGGGAAATATATTACTTTGGGATAGATTCCCGAAAATGTTAAACTTTTCTTGGTATCTTTAATTCTAATGATTTCCTTTTAGTTGCTGATAATACTAAGGCAAATTTGGCTCTGTGGAATTGCAATTATCTCTAGACTCTAGGGCTTATTTAGCTCCAAGTTATAATCCCAATCGGAGTCTTAAAAGAAAACCTAAAACCACCAGTTTTTATAATTCATATTAATCAGTTTTGATTTAGGATTTGACTTCATAAACCCTACTCTATATATATATATATATATATAAGAGAATAACCTTCGATTTGCATACTTTTTTTTATAACCAAACGGTTTAATTCCTTGGAGCTGCAGAGCGTAAAGATATTTTGCCCTCTCAGCAAACTAAGCCACCTCACGATTTGCATAATTTATTACTATTCTTTTAAGTTATAATATAATGGCAGAGAGATCTGAACTTCCTTGCGGGTACCGTTTTGTTCCTACAGATGAAGAACTTGTTAACTTTTATCTTCGAAGAAAGGTGGAAAAACAACCACTACCTCGTGGCGTTGTAAGAACTCGCGACATTTACAGTAAAAATCCATGGGAGATCTTCGATAAGAGTTGCAATGGTTTCTTTTACGTGTTCACTACGTTGAGAAAGAAGCAGAATAGCAGAACAAGATTTGATAGAACAGCTGGTTCAGGGACTTGGAAGAATCGTTTTTCGAAAAGCTTTCCTGGTGATGATGGCAAATCTTTTTGGTTCAAGAAAGATTACGTTTTTGAACTCAATAAAAATCAAAGCTCTGCAGATTCATCTATTGATAATGGACATTGGATTATGCAAGAGTTTTCTCTCGAGGATGAAGGGGTAAGTACACTTTTTTATTATTTTTTTTTATTAGCAATTTTATATTTTATTAATAATAATTTCAGGAAAAAAAATTTAATAAACCTTAGCATCCTAAATTGCACCTGAATTATTAGTTAAGCTGTAATTTGAGCTAAAATGTTGATTTGCTGTAGATGTTAGTTGTTATAGTAGCTGTTAATTATTAAATTTTAGCTGTTAGTAGTTAGTTATTTATATAGCAGTTTAAAATAAAAGTGTTACAAAAAATGATAAGATCATAGAGAACAAAGACAAGTGATGCACATAGGCTTAATAAAAAATTTATATAAAATGCTAAAGGTGAATGAGAATAACATGAATTAGGATAGATGTGACGTTATCGAACATAATAATTAATTAAAACAATCAAAACACTAAACATTACTCTTATTGCATAATAGAGCCTTAATACATCCACGTTTAGACCATCGTTAATTTTACAGGTAAAGGTAAGTTAGGGCCGAACAGTTAGGCTTTGTTTGGCAAAATTAGCTGTTTTTATAGCTTTTAGCAGCAATTTGAGTAGTTTTCTTAAAATATTAAAAAGCTAATATTACATATTTGAAATTTTTATAAAACGTTACCTTAACATCTAAAAGTTAATTCAAACACTATGTTACAGAACACTAGCGTTTAACATTTTGGTGGCATGCTATGTTACCGAACACTAACGTTAGCGTTTTGACCGCTATTTAAAAAACTATTCAGTAATATAGCGTTTGAACTAGCTTATGGAGGTTAAGATAACGTTCGTTTTGTGAAAAGTTAACTCATATAATGTTTAGTTTTTAGCATTTCATGAAAAAATACTGAAACAGTTAACAGTTAAACACTACAAAAACAGTTAATTTTGTCAAAACAGACGCTTAGTCTAAAAATGCGGTTTTATTTTCATTCATCCAATCGTCTGTCAATTTTTATTTTTCTCATAGATGCCAATGTTTCACTCTTCTGTTGCAGTCAAATAGTTATGTCCTCTGTAAAATTAGCAATAAAAATGCAAGAGATTCACAAAAGGAGAAAAAAGAAATCGTTGAGCCAAAAAGACACTCGAATGAAAGAAAATTTTCAAGTGATGACAAGGAAGATCAAAACCCTAAAAGGATGCGAATTAACAGCCATTGCTTATTCCCTCCATCAGATGGAAATGTAAAGCCTCAAACATCAATACCAGATGCTGATTCACTTGAAGCAGTACTTGGAAAATTTTGGGTTCCAAAAGAAGATAGCAACAAAATATTTAACTCATCCATGTCATTATTTTGACCTAACTCTTAATGCCTTGCCTAATTTATACTCCCTCGTCTCACAATTTTTTATTTGCATACAGATTACTAAAAATTTAGTTAGTTTAGTTACCTTTGTATACCTTATTAAGAGGGGGCAATTGCCCCCTCTCATTTAAAAAAATAAATAAATATTTAGTTATTCTAGGCTTTGCTTTTAGTTTTTGTTACTTCATCTTATTAATATAAAAAAATATAGTAAATTTCAAATGTTATTCAAGGTGGTAAGCGAACTCAATCCCGTAAAAGTTAGAACACAAGTTCGATCCTTGGGAAGCGCACTTTGCTAGGAGGTCAAAAACTTTTACGCTCTACGAACCTAAATGATTAAACCTTTATGGCCCGAGCGGATTATTGGATTCTGTTTATTCTGCTCTTGAAAAGGCAGGAGGGGCCAGTTTGAATTGTTGTATCAGAGAGTGGTTGGCCATCTAAAGGAGACGATGCAGGAACACTTGATAATGGAGGCACTTATTATAAGAACTCGATTAATTATGTCAAGCAAGGGACCCCTAAGAAGTCAGGACAAGCTATAAAGACTTACCTGTTCGGCCTGTTTGATGAGAACCTGAAAGAAAGAAGCAGGATTCCTACAAGTTGGTCTTTGAGAGGGTGAGGAAAAGAAAGAAACAGAGAGAGAGGGAGAAGTTAGCTATATGGCTTCTAATTTTTCATTTCTAGCAAAACCCTCATAAAAAGGCCAGAACTATGCACAAAATGGGATATCTGAAATCTTTAACTGAACTCTCTTACTGTATTTCTGAAATCTTAGCACAGATCCATCAGAATATACAACTTCAAGTAGAAGAACATACTAACAACAATTGATCAGCTTATATTTGTGGCCTAAGGGGCTAAGACCTTCATGGGTTAAAACCAATTATCATATTAATCAAACCTTCTGCTAATAGCAAATATAGAGGAGAAAGTAAGAACAAAAGTTGAAGATCAAGGAGTTCATTTAAACAATAGAGTAAGCAGGTAAAACTAGGCTCCACATAAATGCTAGAATGGCTAACATGGTGAAGCCGATGAAAATTTCAGCTTACAAATGCAACGAAGGAAATTATAGAGTTAAAGTTAAGATAGAAAGAAGACCCATAAAAAAACTCAAGGATCTTTACCGGTCACCTTTAAATTAAAATCGGTTTTGGTTCCAAATCAAACCATGGCTATGCCTAATTATACTATGACAATTGATGAAAAAAAAAATGTACTTGTAACAGTCATTTTACGTTTTAATAGCTACCACTACTGAAAATTGTACTTTTAACAATCATTCAACAGCTATCAGCTTAATAAAATAAGCCCTTAAGAGGAAAGCGCATTGTTATCCGTAGAAATATAAAATTTAGGGCACCGCATTGTAATATTAATAAATCTCTAATGGAACAATATAGCAGTAAATTATTGTGCCTGAACAAAATCTGAAGGGTTAGATACTTGTACTTTTGAGACAGAAAAGGTTAAAGTCTTCCATAAACCATATATAACACAGGATTTCAGAAACCTTCAATTGGTCTCTCACATTGAAACTAATCAAGCCAAAAAAACAGGGGAAAAAAATGAATGAAAAACACATCAGATTATAGCACAGTATCCACAGAATATACAGCTCAAAGGAGACGAACACATCACCAACGCTTGAACAGCTTCTGTAGTAGCAAAGTTACATCATTCAATAGTCATGTTCAATTGGCTACAGAGTCTGAAAACTGTTTAAAGTTGAATCAATGACATTACAAGTTGACAAATAAACCACATTGCAATGTCACTCTGAATTTCAATCCATGGTACAGGTGTAGAAGTCCTATGATCTATGAGCCTTCTTGGGCAACAATGTCATGCTGTGACATCCCTGTCAGTAAAAATGATTTTGTTACTTACAAAAAAATTAAAACCAACAATTTAAAGAGACTAAGGAAAGAATATAAGCAGTAGGCTTACAATGTCAAGATAGCTTAGTTACCCAAGAAGTAACTAAAGTAATTCAGTTTAAGTATGGAGATAATTAGCAGCCATCATCAGATCCAGAGTCAGTTCAGGTTCAATTGGGAATTCAGTCTCCTTTCCACTGGCAGCAGAGTAGCAATTAAATGTCACCAAAGAGTAAATAGCCGAAGAATATTAGGAATTATTATTTCACAGCATTTGCAGCAACTATGTAAATGGAAAAATATATCTCAAAACATTAGCAGGAAGAACTAGGCTCCACATGAATGCTAGGATGGTCGACATGGTAAAGATGATGAAAATTTCAGCTTTCAAATGCAAGGAAAAAAATTTTATAGTCAAAACTCCATAAGAAAGGAAGAAGTCCCATAAACAGATTCAAGGATCAAAGAAGCACAATAAGCACATGAAAATCCCAAGCGTGCACACTGAAAAGTTAGCAATTTGAGTGAAAAGACTAAAAAAGTATTTGTGTTTAGGGCATATTTAATTCCTCTAACAACCTTTCCAAGACAAATGAGCTACACACAAATATTAAGTTAACCTCTAACTTTCTCAATCCACAGATCATAGAGTGCTTGTCAGTACGGTTGCAAACCATTTCATATTCACAAAATAAACCTCAACATACCCATTTCAGAATTCAAACTAAATAAATGACAGTTCAATATCTCCTAATCAAACAAAATAGCAATGGAGCTTTGAGCAAAACAATTTTATCAAACATTCCACCAAAAAACAAGAATAGAAAAACCATCAGAGATGTAATACAATTACAAAACCAACCAAATTGCCCCCCAACACCCCTTCAAAAAGAGTACTGTATAAAGGCAGGCCTCACTAGCATAAAGGATAGATCAACAAAACTATAACTTATGAAACATAAATCTGAAATCAAGTTAACTAGCATGGTAAATTTCTCAAACCACAACAAACGTTAGCCATGACCCAGCCAAAACAAAAGGGTAAGACAAGATATGGACCAATCCCAAAATGCTGATGCAAATGAACTTAATTTGAACCGCAAACTAATGTAGAACAAACACAAACAAATAAACAAATAATACACAAATATAAAAGGAAAAGAACAGAACTTGGCATATTGAAGAGACCAATAGAAATATTGGCAGATCTTCTCCAGAATTACAGTACTTATCTCAGGAAATGTCACTTCTCCATGCTGTGTCTCTGCGAAACTCCCTGCCACAATTTTAAAAAATGACACTTTTAGAAACCCCATCTCTATCTCAAAACCCAAATTAAACCCTAATTTCAATCTAAAAAGTACACTATTTAATTCCTAATATGATTAGCAACAATTAACATAAATGACAGCAAAATTTAATCCAAATACATTAATAATCCTTGATTAATTAGAGAATATCCTCGATTAATCCAAACACAAACAAAGGGAAAAGAAAACTGTCAATCAAAATAGAAACAACTCAAAATTAAGACTGACCTGGAGAGGTAAGCATGTTGCGTATGGTTTGGGAAACCATGGCGGCTTCCTTGTCAATCACGAACTCGAAGCCCTCAGCGCTGATTAGCTTAACTGTGTCTTCCTTCCTCATCTTCTTCCTTTCACAGAGATTTCTCCTTTCGACCCAAATCAATGGTGATCCGGGAGACCGAAATGGAAGAGAGTTTCGATTCCTTTTCTATTCTCTATGAGGATTTGGATTTGTTTGCATAGCGTCTTAAAATTGCATTTTAGAGTCGTGGGTCTTGCTTGGCTCGCGGGCTTTAGTGCTCCAATCGCTGGATTGGACTTGGTCTTTTTTTAAATTAGTTTTTTTAAGAAAGTGCTGCTCAGTTATAAAATTATTTCAATTTTTGTAAAAGTGAAAATATAAATTTAATTACTTTAAATAAAAATTGATTTCAAAAAAATTAAATTATTATTTGTTTAAATAATAAAATTAGTTCATCGGAAAAGTGCAAAATTACATTTTAATTTTCACCACTAATGACATCTTTGCTTAATTAAAATTGCAATATATTTGAAACGAGCAAATGATTCTTAGTCCAATTTGTAATACACTTGCAATATATTTATAGTACCTGATTGCAAAAAAGATATATTTATATACTTGAAATGAAAAAAAAAAAAAAATACTGAAGTTTTATAGGTAAGGGAATCAAAGATAGGTGATCCACCTTAAGTTACATTAGAATTGAAATGAATTAAAATACAAGAGATAACTCTTTTGTTTTTCATTGCTCTATCCCAATTTGCCGAGATGGATCGGTTCGATTCAGGTTTTGCATAGTCCGTGGTTTTGCATACCCCTAAAAGTAAGAGTCAAAATATCACTTTATTATTTATATTGTTTCGCGATATAGTATTTGTTTTACTATATTAGGAAGGACAAAATTAAAAAGATATATTAAAATGAGAGTTGCGACAGTACTAAGGTTCTATTTTTATGTCTCGATATTTTAAAATAAGACTAAAAATGATCTAATATTGTCTCATTATGATTCATGCACACCCTTAATAATAATAATAATAATAATAATAATAATACATCTAAATTATGGATGGAATCTTTATATTGCAACATGATTAATGGATAAAATTATGGAATCAATTCGCGAAATTGTCTCAATAAAATAATTTACCGAGCTGAACCGAGGTTATTCGGTAAAATGGTTCGGTGCATTGATAAATGATACACGGTCGATAAGTTTTTTTAACAAAATTCGATAAATGGTTCAACAAAGTAATTAAAAGAATTTCAGAATTTTCGATTTACCAATTTATTAAAAATGGCATCGTTATAATTAAAAAAAAAAAAATTCAACCCTTATATAGTAAATTTATCAATTCGGTCAGTCCGTTGTAAACAATAAAATTTCATCAGTAAACAGTAAATGGTAAATTTGGTAAATATTTAAATCAGTAAATATAAATTCCATCAACAGTTAACCAACTCAATCTCCATCCCTAGTTGGCATCTTTCTGTTGTCCCTCAAACAGCACAAAGCAAGCCTGTGCTAGTGGCAGTGATTCCATTTGATAAATAAAATGAGTGGCTCATAACAACACTTACTATTTTCCACTTAAAGTGTCTATTCACTGAGATTAATTATTTTAGTAGTTGTTAGTTGTTTAAGTAGTTATTAACTGTTAGATATTAAATGTTCATATAGTTGTCTAGAGCAAAGTATTCGGTGAAAATAGCTGTTTGATTAACTGTTGAAATTAAAATGATAACAAAGACATTTAAATATCGAGTTAGAATTTTAAATTATAACTATAGAAGTGAACCCCATATAAGAAAAAAAGATATGATTATGTGATGTGTTATTAACTTTTTTTTTTTTTTTTCAAAAGAATGTCAATCTATAGTATATTAGTCTAACTATATAAAAGAGGTATCGTTGAAGTATCATAACAACCAAGTTTTGAACAGTTTAATTACTTCTTGATATCTAACTAACTGAAGAAGGGATTCAAGATGCAATTGAAATAAAAAAAAAATTTAAATTAATGGCAAGAATGTCAATAAATTTTTAATTAAAAAAAAAAAGTGAACGCTAAACATTAGGCGAAAACGTTTCACTAAACAATATATTATCTACTGAAAGCTGTTTTATAAACTAACTCACCAAACAATGTAATACATCAAAACAGTATTTTGACGTAGTCAATACTCTAAATACTCCCTCGAACGCTCTTGCCAAACAAAGCAAAAAAGTTGTATTGATACTGTTAAATAATTAATAACCTAAACAAGTAATCATAAAATCCAAAATAACACTCCTTTATTTATTTATTTATTCATTTATGTGAGTATTCCCACTTTTCATTATAAAATTAATTTTATTTCGGGATTTTTTTCACTATGCTTTCCAAATATAACACTCTTTAATTAATAGAATAGTATTAAATTTCCCCACAACTTAGTTGCAATGTATAATATCTTAGAGTTTTTAAATCAAATGGTTTCTCTAACGTGTATTGCACGCTTTGTTTGTACTCGTTGCAAATAAAATAATTTAATTTATATAAATAATTTTTTTATTAATTTTTATTACAATTTATAATATTATGAATTATTTAGATTACTAAAAATATAAGAGCAATTACAAAACAAAAAAAAAAAAAAAATTTTAATATTATGAATTATTTAGATTATAAAAATATAAGAGCAAATTAAAAAAAAAAAAAAAAAAAAAATTTTATGAAATAATAAAAAAATCCAATAAACAAAGAACTTGTTAAGTAAAAAATATATTTACAATAATAAATTCAATAGCTAAATGACTTGTTGAAGGAAGAACATATTTATAATAATAGAATATTATTATTATTTGACAACAAAATTTTCATAAAAAAAATTACTTATTAAATAATCTAAATTTTCTTATAACAATTGAAATTTTAATTAATTTAATTTTATGTAATATAATATAATATCATAAATGTCTATATTACTAAAATATGAAAAATCAGTATTAGCTATTATAATAATTAATATGTTAATCACTATTTTAAAGCATCATTGATAATTTTGATTTTTTTCTTAGCATAAAATTAATTTTATGACTGCTTTTTTTTAGAAAAAAATTTCTCAACTTGTTATATGGCGATATAACATTAATAACATTATATATATATATATATATATATAGCGAGCTTTATTTTCTATTTAAACAATAAATCTCATAATATTTTCTTAACAAATAATTATAAATTTTAAATTACTTGTACGACATATAATAAATCAAATAAAAAATTTATTAAAAATAATAATTAAACATATTATATTATTGCTATATGTGATATGTACCTTACATAGTATAAGTATAACAGAACCAATCAAAATTAATTATCTTTATTTTTTTTCAACTAATAAAATTAAAATTCTGAAAGATATTATATTCTTACAATAATTATTATATACCTTATTTAGTATATAATATAATTTTTTAATTTATCCAATAAAATTTAGATTTATAGAAAATTAATATAGTCAATTAAAGTTAAATTACTTTTATTTTTAACCAATAAAATTAAAATTCTTAAAGATATTATTATATTCCCACCATATTTAATATATATCTTATATAGTATGTAATATAACTTCTTAATTTATTCAATAAAAATTGAATTTAAATAGAAAATTAATATTATCAATTAAAATTAAGTTATCTTTATTTTTCAACTAATAAAATTAAGATCATTAATGATATTTTTGTCAATCTATAAATTTAATAAGGCATAACAATTTTAATATTTTTCACTATTTTCACTTTTATATATAATATAATTATACTATAATTATACAATAGATCTTTGAAAAAAAATTAATTGAACCCATTTTTAAACGATATCTCACGATTTTAACATGATTCCTTAATTAATCATGAAATTTTCTCTAGGGAGACCAATAGTTCTTTTCTAGAATTACGTGGCAATCTCTTATTGGTTATATGACTTTAAATATCATTACTTGAACATCATCCAATCAAAACCTTGCCCAAAAAAACAAATCCCAATAACAAAGGGACGTGGAAAGCAAATCACTAAACATCCTGCTGCACCCTCCTGCCAGCTAGCCACTGTCAGTTGCCACCTCATATTTCCTGACATCACTCAAAATTTTTGTCTCTATGAGTAATACGATACCGTTTAACCCACACAGAATCACCATGCAAAAAATCCGTTTATATTTATTAGCCCGTTTCAAACCCTTTCCCTCAATCATCGATTTTTCTTTTCCCCAATTAAAAAACAGAAATTCCAATTCCATTTCTAGTACCCAATTTATAATATTCCACTTTCCATTTCGGCTTAAAACCGACCCGAACGGAGCACAAATTTTCTCTTCTCGATCTGTTCGCCTTAGGGTAAGTTATTGATTTTCTCGGTTCTTGTAATTCCTCTCTGCAGATCTGTTTTTGATTGCTCATTATCTTTGTGTTTGGTTGGATCTGATTTGCTTAGAGAGATCTGAGGAGAGGATACAGAGAATATGGCGCACAGAGTAGATCATGAATATGATTATCTGTTCAAGATCGTTTTGATCGGTGATTCCGGTGTGGGAAAATCGAATATTCTTTCCAGATTTACCAGAAATGAATTCTGCTTGGAATCCAAATCCACTATTGGTGTCGAGTTCGCCACGAGAACTCTTCAGGTAATTATTGCTTTTGTTGTATGAGCATTTAGAAGACGATCTGCTGTTTCGTTGTGTTTGCGATCTTGTGTTTGATGATTTGTGGCGAAAATGAAATTCTCTAGATGGAAAGTCTCTGGATGTTCAAGTAATTCTATGAGTTTCTATTGTTTGGTATTGATAGATTGACGGTTGGTATTAGGGTGAATAGATGAGCAGCAGTGCCCATGCTTTAATATAATGGAGTTTGACTGTGAGATCTTATAAGTTGAGAATATAGCTTCTTCTTATTTTGTACTAGTAGAGATTAATTAAATTGTTGAAAGTTAGAAAGTTAGAAAGTGGGTTCTATGCTGTTCTATGTTCTAATAAACTTATATCTTAGTCTGTGGTATGAAATATCAACCGTGCAAGATGTACCTAAATTTACCTTCCCCTGAAATGCTTGTTGGTGGGCTATTGTTGTATTTGGATTTCAATAGAAGTTGGATCTGCAGGATCATCTCGGTTGATTGCGTGTATAAAGTAATGTTTCATGAGTACTGCCAAGGGTCATTCTTATGGTAATCAACTGTGGATTTGGTGCATTAGTGTATGAGTTACTGACCAAGGGTCATTCTTATGGTAATCAACTTGTGGATTTGGTGCATTAGTGAACTGGTTGATTGTGTGTATCAAGTAATGTTGCCATGAGTATTGCCGAGGGTTCATTCTCACAGTTAATCAACTGTGGAATTTTGGTGCATTTTTAGGACTGCTTAATCCTTTCACCAATGCAACATGAGAAAATGCTATTTTAATTTGTAATTGGTGACTCGGCCTTGCCTATTTGAGTGTTTATATGACAGACATACCATTTCTCAGTGGAAAACACCCATTTCATGATCTTTTGATTACAACGTTTTTCAATTGTTTCTGTAATCTGGTTCTGATACAGTAAATAATTCCTTTCTATATTATTTTTCTGCTACAGCGTGATGAAAGACAGTAAAGGCACAAATTGGGATACGCAGGTCAGGAGAGGTACCGCGCTATCACAAGTGCTATTACAGAGAGCTGTTGGTGCCCTTTCTAAGTCTATGACATTACAAAAAGGCCAAACTTTTTTTGACAATGTTCAAAGGTGGCTTCGTGAGTTGAGGGACCATGCAGACGTCTAACATGTCATCATGATGGCTGGAAATTAAGTCTGACTTGAATCATCTCAGAGCTGTCGCGGAGAAGATGGAGACTCTAACATTGTCATCATGATGGCTGGAAATAAGTCTGACTTGAATCATCTCAGAGCTGTCGCGGAAGAAGATGGTCAGGGCTTGGCAGAGCGGGAAGGTCTCTCATTTCTCGAGACATCAGCATTGGAAGCAACCAATGTTGAGAAGGCATTCCAGACCATATTGACAGAGATATACCATATCATAAGCAAGAAAGCATTGGCAGCACAGGAAGCAGCTGGCAATTCTACCCTTCCTGGTCAAGGAACCACTATTAACGTTGCCGATTCCTCTGCGAATTCAAAGAGAGGTTGCTGTTCTACATAAGACTGTAATTTGAGGATGGATAAGCATTGCTAGCCAGCAGTCTTTTTTCTTTTTAATTATATTTTACCTTTTTCTTTAAAAAAATTTTCTTTTTCAATTTTTGGGCGGAGGGAGGGAGACATGTAGATTACCATCTTTTACTTGAAATGAGTTTGTGAAATTGGAGAAAAGAAACAGTTCCTTAGAATATCAGGATGTCTGTTCTGTTCTTTTGTTGTGTTTATTTCTTGTATGTTACTTAAAAGGAAGGTGGAACTGACTGATAGGAGGGATGTAGAGTGAGATCACATTATTTTCTCAATTGTGGTGTAAAACCATAGAAAGGGGCAGCATTTAGTACTATTGGTGTTGTTTGTTGAGCTACTTCTTAACTTGTAATGAAAGCTTTATTACCCTTTTAACATGTCTTTCCAACCTATGCTTATCGCTTCTTGTTCGTGCAAGCGCAATTACTTATTTAATACATAATCCTGTAATCTGTTATTCACAACATATGACTAACTTGCTCGTCTTTGAGTGGAAGATTTCCTAATAAACATAACATTCTCTCGGTTTCTTCCTGTTTTTGGATGATTTCAGGTTATGATCTTTTTAAAACAAGTACTGCAATGGACATTTTTCTAAATATGATTAAAAGGAAAAACTTGTGGAGGAGAATCTAGGAATTTCGACTAGCATAATTAGACGGAGAAAGGTATGTATTGTCGCATGTTCTAGGGGCTCCTTGTTTTGATTTGTATCTGTTTTAATGGCATTGAGTGCTTTTTATAAAACGCATTGAGTAGCTTTTTAATAGCATCGAGTAGTTTTTCATAAAAGTTGATAAAAAGCTATTTTAACCTCTAAAAGGTGTTGCTGAACATAGCCTTAATTATTCATTAGCCTACGAAAATCCTTTCTAACTTTTTACCAGAATCTGCCAATCGCAGCAGAAATGCCAAGGTTTAGGTTAGATCTTTTCAAGTTAAACCTAACTGATTTTAACATAGAATCAAACAGCTTTTAAGTTTTGCAACAAGTATAGTTCCAATCCACAAAATGCAATGAAGATGAGAAGCGCGGAACAAAAGCTCTGTTTTGTAAATCTTTAACTTACTGCTCGATTTGTACAGTTACATGACGAATCCTGTATGTTTTTTTGCAGTAATCGTTAATCCTGTTAAGTATTTCAGTAGAGCTGATTCCAGGCTCAGCCACAACATGGCAAGATAAAACCAACTTCCCTACTGTGATAGCCCAAATATGCAAGTCATGAATGTCTTGAACTCCTTTTATGGATTTCAGACCACACTCCACCTTGCCAATGTTGATCTCACAAGGTGTCCTCTCCATCAGAATGCCATATACATCCCTAAGCATCGGTATTGTAGAATACAGAACAAAACCAGAGAAAATAAGAGTGCATATCAGATCAACTACCAACCATTCAGGCTTTAACCAAATAATTACTCCAGCAACCATTACGCCTACAGTTTGAATTAGGTCAGCCATGACATGTAAGTAAGCTCCTTGAATATTTATGTTTAATATTTTTCTTTTTTCAGGAGAACTTAATACCAGTCCAGTTCCCTCCTCTTCGTTTCCTGGACATAAATCCCCATCCTTGTGATTGTGAATGTGATCATGATTATGAACATGAGAAGCATGATGAGAGTGATCATGACCTAGCCATACAACCATGATTAAGTTAACAATGAATCCGAAGGCTGCAATTGCAAACATTAGTCCTCCATTTACCTCAGAGCTTCTGTGAATAATTTTGTCAACTGCTTCATAGATTAAGATGACAGAGACTATCCATATAAGCTGCACTGATAGAAGGGCACCTAAAACTTCAAGGCGGTTAAATCCGAATGACTGTTGTGATGTTGCCTCCCAACCCGAAGCCCACACTGCGAAAAGAGAGACACAGAATCCAGCAACATCAGTCAGCAAATGGGCTGCATCTGTAATAACTGCAAGGCTGTTGGCTTTCAAGCCACCGACGATTTCTACTGTCATGACTAGTAAATAGAAAATTATAAGCCCCACAAGTTTTACAGCTGACTTTGATCGTTCTTCGGATTCAAGAGTATCATTTTCTTGTTTGGAGAAGGCACAAACAGAATTGCAAGATAAATGTGCTGTAGCAGGAAGAATGGCATTTTCTTCAGATGATACTATCATCTCAACATCCTTCTGGTTTTGCAATTGCAAAATGGAGGCTTCCTCATGTTCCATCTTCTTGGAGAACATGTTTACCTTCAGTAGAATATTAGAAAAAAGAAAGTCAAGAAAATATAAAACAAAATTACTCGAAAAGTATGGCTGTCATTGGCTTCACAAACAGTAAGTCCAAGGAGTGCTTCAATACCACAAGCTACAAAAGTAAAGTGGAATCTAAAATTCTAGAAAAGCTACAGGCAGAAAACAGCAATCAGCACTGATTGCTGGCCTGGGGACAGTACAATCAACAAAGTTTAACTAGTTTGGGACCCATCATGTATTTGTAAATAACTAGAACCAGGAAATTTGAAATAAAAGAAAGGACAAACAGAAAGCAAATTACATCACACTAATGCGAAGTGATTTTTTCCTGGAACAATATAAGCTATTAAAACATAATAGATTTTATAAATTCCGCAAGCTTCAATCACGTGTAGTGTTAATTAAAGCAAACTAAAATTTATAATTTTTCACAATCTCATTTTGATGGACAAAAATCATATATCTGTGAAACATGATTAAGTTCAAAGAACATGAAATCATATTCTCTTGCATATATAGTGAAAGAACAGTTATTAATTCATAATCCTAATCATCACTCTTCATCAAAATAATGAAGCCTTTGCAAAAACCAGAGATAGATTTAAATTTCAATCTATCTTCTCAACAAAATCTCATTAATTTGAAATTCCTTTCCCTTCATTTTATTTTACTATGTCTGAAATTGTCAAGAACTCTCTGAAATCAGTTTCATTGCACATAAATCCAAACTCAGATTATTGCACATAAAAAAACCATCTAATAAATTAACATCTTCACCGCCAAGGACAATTAACTTGGTTTTGAAAGTAGTCAAAGTACATGATCAGTTCAAACAGTTCAAACAGCATATGAGAATCACAGAGCATTCTTCTCAATAAAATGAGCAAACTCAGATAAATATAAATAATCAATTTAAAACAAAAGTTCAATATACCCAGTTGGATTACTCTCTTCAACTTCATATATGACATGATTTCTAAACCAGTTGTTTCTTTAATTATTTAATACCCTAAAAACTTAAAACAACCTATTGACGATCAAACAATCCTTCCTACCTTCAATTTTAAGCAACTCCAAAACCCTGCATTTTGCATCCATAGCAATAATTATTACAAAAGAGAGAAATTTCGTAACTTGAAAATGTCGAACATATAATTCCATTTCTATTTAATTGAAACAAACGACGATCAAGAATTGCGAGTAAAAATTTCAATAAAAATAACATGAGCTCATTTCACAATATATACAAACGCGATCAAGAATTGCGAGTAAAAATTGCAATAAAAATAACATGAGCTCATTTCCACATATATATATATATATATATTATATATATATATATATATATATATATATATTATAAAGAATCTACTAGTTGCAGAAGACATTGCAACTTATATAAAGAATCTACTAGTTGCAGAAGACATTGCAACTATTGAAGGTTGGTGATGGGTTATACCCGTAAACGACAGGACAGAGGACAGAAACTTTAGAGGGACTGATTATCGGATCTCATGAATTGAGAAATTGGGTTATGATCAGAAGCGTGAAAAGCCTCAAAGTAATTGGCAAAACACTTCTTGTGATGAAAGCACGGGGAATGATAATCCCCTGCTTCCGAATTCCACACTTTCTACTGTTGTTTATTTTCTTAAATAAAGGGGAGAAGAAGAACCCGGCACGTTACGATCGGAAGCGTGAAAGGCCTGAAAGTAATTGGCAAACAACTTCTTGTTGATGAAAGCACGAGGAATGGTATTCCCCTGCTTTCCAGTTCCACTTGTTTATTTTTTTAAATAAAAGAGACAAGAAGAAGCCGGCAGCCAAGAAACGTTACTGTTAACAGAAGATGCCATAAGCGTTTCCATGTAGCGGAGAACTAAACTTGCGGATGGATTGGGCATCGTGATACCAGGTAATAAAATAATAAGTAGGGACGATGATGATCATGGATAATCAGGGATAATAAATAAATAATAATTTTGATGATTCTGCAAAATCCATACTCCACCCATCAAGATTTTCATATACCCATATCCCATATGGGATCCAATGTCGGGTTGAATTAAATTAGATATTATTCGTTTTTTCTATTATATTTAGAAAAAATAAAAAGATAATTACAATTTTTTTATACATAAGAAGCCGAATTTATTGAAATAATATTATAGGCTACATAGCAGGAAGTAGCTTTCCCCTCTAAATAATATTCATCAAATTGACGATAACCTTTATGATGGAATCCATATTACTTATTATATTTGAAAATACAAAAATTTATAATGATAATTAGAAATATTATATGTCATGGCAGGTGGAAGATATTCGAACCGAACTATACTATATCTGTAATCCACATCAAATCGGACATATGATCATCCCTAATAATAATGCAAAAGTTTCCTAAGATATATTTGGATTAGGGTTTAAATGTTTAGATCGTCTAATCATTTTATTGCATACGCGTTAATTTTATTGTCATGGAATCGATATAATCACTGCCCCTGTTGATTCAAACTACATGTCAGGTGTTGACGTTCCGATTTATGACATTCCCATAGGGCGCACCAACTTATGAGCACTAGTGGGAGACGCTGCCCCCTTCCTGCAAGAGGCACCCACAAAGTGGGTCGTGGCTCCTATGTAGCCACCAGTTAGGTGTTGACATTCCGATTTAAGACATTCTATAGCCGCACCAACCCCTAAGCTGCCCCCTTCCTGTAGGAGACAACCCACAAAGTGGCCATGGCTCTTAGGCCGCCAACGGTCAGGTGTTGATGTCCCGATTTAAGACTCTCCATAGGCGCACCAAACCCCGAGCACTGGTGAGAGACACTACCCTCTTCCTATAGGAGGCAGCGCACAAAGTGCTCTCAGGCAGTAGAACGAATATTTAGACATCATGCGTAATGAAATATTGTCATTGAGGATTGAACCGAGAAGCTATCGTAGAGGATTAAACCTAGATCAAGCAGGCGGATGATTAACGTTTTTACCACCGGGCCATTACTTGGGGTGATATTACTAAATTTATTAATATCTTGTTCAACAACAACTTTTCATATAACTTTTATTACTTTGTCTAAGTCAAAATACAAACTTTCATATAGCCTTTATGATAGTTTGAGTAAGCGAATTATGAAACGTTATTTTCTTCAACATTTGATGAAACTTAGTTAAATAATTAACATCCAATAAAACAACTAATTTTCCACTAATTTACCAAAAAGACCCTGAATTTTCAACTTGTTGAGTTAGATATAAAAACATAAGGTTATTAAACTCTTTTTTTTTTTTTTCTGGAAGTGCAAAGGATCATATATTATCATTATCATGACAAATAACATCCAAGATAAAAGGTGGAAGAGTAAAGCTCCATTCCTCCATGTCAGACAGAGACACAGCTTGTCATAGCCCTACCCTTGGTAAGTATTGTCCGCTTTGGCATAGTCCCCGGATGGCCCGGATGTCCCTACACCTCACGGTTTTGTCCCTTTGAGCCAGGGGTCACCCGTCCCTTTGAGCCAGGGGTCACCCACTCTGCCAACTCCAAAATGCGGCCTACTTAAGGTTAGAGACTACCCCTCTTATGTTTAGATCCTTTACCTCGTCCGTATAAGCCGATGTGGGATTTTCGGGCCTTTAAGGTTTGATGCCCCTTGATGTCCAGGATGTTCACATTCACCCCCCCTAAGACTTCAGCGTCCTCCCACTGAGGTTTGCCCACCACCAGCCAGAGGGAACGAGGCCGGCTCTGATACCAATTGTCATAGCCCTACCCTTGGTAAGTATTGTCCGCTTTGCATATCCCCGGATGGCCCGAAAATGTCCCTACAACCTCACGGTTTTGTCCCTTTGAGCCAGGGGTCACCAACTCTGCCAACTCAAAAGGGGCCTACCAAGGTTAGAGACTACCCTCTTAGGTATTAGACGTTTACCTCGTCCTTAGCCGATGTGGGATTCGCCTAAGGTGATGCCCCTGATGTCTAGGATGT
The DNA here is from genome assembly GCF_014843425.1 of Jatropha curcas. Next base: position 280,609 of record NW_023591191.1, on the reverse strand, counting down.
CACATTCACCCCCCTAGCCGATGTGGGATTCGCCTAAGGTGATGCCCCCTGATGTCTAGGATGTCACATTCACCCCCCCTAAGGGACTCAGCGTCCTCGCTGAGGTTTGCCCCACCACCAGCCAGAGGGAACGAGGCCGGCTCTGATACCAAATTGTCATGGCTCTGCCCTAGTTAGTATTGTCCGCTTCGGCATAGTCCCCGGATGGCCCGAATGCCCCTACACCTCACAGATTTGTCCCTTGGGCCAGGGGTCACCCACTCTGCCAACTCAAAAGGCGCCTACCAAGGTTAGAGACTACCCCTCTTATGTATAGATCGTTTACCTGATGCCCCCTGATGTCCAGGATGTCACACAGCTGCTCTAGCCAAAGCATGAACCACCTGGTTATCTGACTTTACTACAAAAGACACCCTACAATACTGCAACTCATTAAGAAGCTTTGCATTCATAAACAATAGAACCAAAATGCAAGAGCTCCACCTCTTTTGCTATTAAGGATTGCATCTACCTAGATTCTATTTATGGCTCTATTCATTGACCAAACTAATAAAAATGGAATTTTTTTTATTAAATGGTAAGATAAAACCTTATTTTAAAATAATTTATTTTTCATGGATTTGATCTGTGAGTAAGCCCATAGACCACATCTAGAATCTAAATAGACAATTTAACCCTTAAATAAAAAAATCTCTTAATTGATTTAATGGAAAATTTTTTATCTAATATTTTACATGGTATTTTCATTTATTTATAAAACATTAATGGTAAAAATAATACTTTTTACACAGAAAAAATAATTTAAAGAGACCATACTTCGGAAATGAATCAATTAATTTACCAAAATGAAGAAATGTAATGGTAATTAGAGTCAAATTTCAGGGAGTAAATAGCATTTCGCCCATATTTTAATTTAGTCGCTTACTTCTTAAAGTCGTTACTTAAAAACGTCCATCACGGGCCCGTGAGTCTCTTCCTCACCGAAACTGAAATTCAGAACCCCGTGAGTCGATTCTCTCTCTCAATCTCTAATGCCTAACTCCTCTCTCTTCCTTTTCCTGATATGATTACTTCGCGATACTTGAAGATTCCGAGCAGAAGTTCAATAAATTTCAGTCACAGCTCTTCTATCTCAAATAAGACAAGGAGAATTTCACTGTACTTTTTGTGTTTTTCTTTTGTTTGACTGAAAATTTCTTTTATGTTTCACAGATCTTCAAGATTGATTGAAGAAATTTGGTCACCGGATCTTCAATTTCAGTAAGATACTGTATTTTCTCACAATTACTCTCACTTTCCATTAATTCCCTTTTTGTTCTTTTAATGTTTGCTAGGAAATTACTTGCATGTGTTTTTTTTTATTTGATAGTGTGATTATAGTTATTCTTTGATTTCTAAAGTATCTGCTAAAAAACAACTGGTTAGATTCATTTCCTGCTCTTAGCTCTTTTTCGAATCCTTTCCTTTCATAATTTTGTTGAAAGTGAAAAGAAAAATGGTAATTTAGTGTTAATCGTGATTATGGAAATTAAAGTCTCAATAACATAAAAAGAAACAGTTCTACAGTGGGTTGTGGTTTATTCTTTTTTGAGAGGTAATTTTATGGTGGCTGAATGGAGAGAGAGAGAGAGAGAGAGAGGGAGAGCGGGACCGCTTCCTGAGAAGCTCAATTATATGCTTAGTACAATCAATAAAATTGGCGATGCTATGTGGCCCATGATGCACAGTAGTGTCACGGGTCCCCTTGAATTAGCCTATATGAGTAGCTTTTTTGGGTCAATTTTAGTCCCTAAATTACCATAAGATATATTTGGAGGATTATCATGTTTTATAGCACAAAAATAAGGGATCAAAGAGCAATTAAAATTTGAAATATTTGTGAACTGAAGTGTTGCATAATCTAAAATACGAGGGAGTCTTAGAGCCTATGCATAAGGCACAACCAAGCACTTGACAGAGATGAGGCGCAAAAGAAATTAAATGAGACAATTAATTTTATTGTCTATTTGGATAGATAGTCATTTGAAGTGGGCACAAATTCTTTTATAAAAATTATGCAAACAAGGAATAAAAGCATGAAAAAAACATCTAGAAAAGGAAAGAGAATCTGAAAGGCATCTAGAATAAAAAACAAGAGAAAAAAATGAAGGGGAATGATATGAACGAGAAGAAGAAGAAGAAATGACCTAACATGAAGATGCATCACACGTGCATCTTCTTAAGCATTTCGTCAATGAAATTTGGAATGCATATAAATTATGTGCATAATATGACCTGCTTTATGGGAATGTTGAATAAAGCTGTATTTTTTGAAAGAGTTTATTTCTATTAGTTAAATGTTAATGTATAAGTTTGATGGTGTTTTTTGTTGTTAAATTTTTAGGTATTGGGGCAACTAGATTAATTAAGATGTCTTATGGCGTTGTAAATGGTAATAGTCATAACAAAGGTGCTGATGCCACCATCAGCTTTCATGAGTCCCACTTGGAACCTAATGGCAAGGAAATGGATTCGGCACAAAGTGTTGAAGTTAGTTCCGAGGATTTGGGACCAAACACACAGCAATCACAGCGTGATGAAAATACAGCAGACAAAGGCGATGTACCCAAGGTGGGCATGGCATTTGGAACTCTAGAAGATCTATTTGAATTTTACTGGAAATTTGCAGAGAAGGAAGGATTTGGAGTGATTAAACAGTCCTGTGGAAAAGGACTTAATGGAGAACTTAAATACCAAACTTTTTCTTGTGATCGAGCAGGGAAGGCAAGTAACAATGGTAAGAATCGCCAAAAGCCTAGGCCAACAAAAAGAAATGGATGCTCAGCAAGGGTCTGTGCATCAATAGGTCCAAATGGAAAATGGAAAGTAAATAAAGTAGTTTTACAGCATACCCATGAGCTTATACCCTATTCTTCACAACTTTTAAGACACCATAGAGTGATTGCTCAGCATAGAAAGAGGAACCTTGAGATAAATGATGTTGCATGTATTCAACCATGTAAGAGTGCTCGTGCCACTGAAGTTGGAGCTCATGACAATATGACATCTTCGAGCAAGGATAGCAGAAATCATATAGAAATTTCAAGAAGGATTAATCTGAGTAAGTGCAAAATCTCATAAAAAGAGAAATCTGAAATCTGAAAATATCATATTTTCCTTTATTACTTTTTCTTTGACAATGGATATACATTAATATGTGTTAGCAGTCAGTAGTCGGAAGGGGGCAGTAAACACTCTACTGCTCCAGCAGTGTGAATTCATCCAATTGAGAGAGTTATTGCCTCAATTCCATCAAGCCCCCTCCGATTCTAAAGGAGTGAGAGGTTGCAAGCATTAAAATGTATATTTCAATCTTTTGATAACTATAAAATGTACGTTTTTCTTGCTCTGTAGATGGGGATGATGCCAAGGTGTTGCCTTCACCAGACGCATACAAAAAGTTGTATGAAGATAGAACATGCTTGCTCAACATGCTGCGGAATGAGGTGCGGAAAATGTTTGGCCGTCTGCCAACTCTACTTGACCCTTCAATTTTCAAAAGCATTATTTTAATAGCTGATGATCCATTGTCTACATTAGTGGATTTATTTGAAACTGAAATTGAAGAAAATAATTATTCTCCACCAAATAGTGGCCAAACATTCCTCAGAGACGACACAAAAACTTAGATATGAGAATTGAAATTCTAATTATCTGTAAACACTCGGTTGGGGGAGTATGAAAAGGAGTATCTTGTTCTAGGTAGTCTTGTTTTTTCCCCACTAAGGTGATCTATATGGTTAACTTACTTTACCTCTGTGCCAAGTGATGTTGTATTTAAGATGTTAAGGCACAAGGACAGTCTGTTAGTGTCAAGATGTCCATAGTTAGTTTAGTATGAGTATCAATGTACCTGTTGTTTAGCCTAACTGTACAATTATGTACTAATTTTCTACTCAGTCCTTTGAGTAAAAATTTTCTAGTAGTTTATAATATTAACTATTTTCATTTTTTCAGTAAAAAATTTCTAGCCAAATATGTTTAATTAAAAAAAAAATGCTTGTTTAAACAACTAATGAAAAATAAAATTAAGGTACTAAAATAGAAAAATTGGCAAGACACCAACTATGTAATTATTCTAATAATGACTGTTGCAAGCTGTCCATATTATTACTTGACATTTCAAAGCTTGAACAAGAGAAGCCAACAACAAATGATCCTCTAGTCTCGTGGTGGCAAGGTGACATGAATTCCACTTTGGTTATCCTTGGTGTTAATAAATTGAGGGGTAGACCTTATTTTGACTTAGCTTTTGGAGTTGAGTTAGGTTTCTCGTACTCAGTCTGCGCTGGATCAGCATTAAATATTATTTTTTATAATATTTTAATTTTTAAAAATTAAAATAATATTTTATGAAAAGTTAATCCATTTAATGTTTAATTTTTATTAATAATAAAATATAAACTATTTAATGTTATTTTAAAAATATTTTTCCAATTCATGAATTCTATTATCCAACAAAGAATAGAATATAAAATTAAAATACTTAAATTTCATATTTCATTCATTTAAATAAGCACTAATTACATTATAACCCAAAAATTCTAGAAAATGGAAAAAAAAAAAAAAAATTGAGCGGCGGATTAATCGACCCCATCAAATAGACTTCTCCGCCACATCGGACTTTGCAGTTGCCCACTGGCCACCTCCATTATTTTATTTTATAAAAAAATTAAATAAAAATACAAACAAACTCACATTCTCTCTTTACACCACCAACCCAATTCAAAAAAATCAAGAAAGAAAAAGTTCAGAAAAGAAAGCACAGAAACAGAGCTAAAAGAAACAAAGAAAGGACCCTCGTTGTTGTCTGTCATTTCTTGAAAATCTTTTGGGTTTTGATTTTTGAGCAAGATTTCTTCCAGATCGGTTTTCAATGGCTCAGCAAGGGCAGGTGTCTATCGACCCTGCCGTTTTGGACGATATAATCACTCGTCTTTTGGATTTTAGGCAAACAAGAGCAGCCAAACAACAGCAGGTACAGCTAACTGAGAATGAGATCCGCCAACTCTGTCTTGTTTCTCGAGAAATCTTTCTTCAGCAGCCCAACCTTCTGGAGCTTGAAGCCCCCATCAAGATCTGTGGTACATCCTTAAATTTCTTTCTTCATTACTCTATTTTCTTTGCTGTTGCTTTTTTTTTTTTTTTTGCGAACTTGGATTTTCAGTTTGTGGGTTCCTTTTTTTCTTTCGGTCTTTTGGAGAGAATAGATTGAGTATTGTTGTTATATGTAGGTTAAAACTGACTGTTTCTTTGCTGCCAAGCTGAAATTTGGTATTTCTTTGGATAAAGTTCGAGTTTTTAGGGTTGGAGAGCGAGCTTTGCTTGGGAAGTAACCTTAGTTCGGGAAAAAAAAGCAGGGATTGATTTTGGGGGTAATGGGTTGGTCTGAACTGTAAACCAGTTATTGAGGGAGTCCTATTTGTTTTTGGAAGTACAATCCAAAACTTTGTCTATACTGTGGCAATTGATGTGAAGAACGGAAGATGGATCAATGGTTCTCGGATAAAAGAATATGCTAATGCAATGGTAAGAGTCTTGGATTGCAGTTTACAGGCTGTTGATTTTAAGCTTGTGAGCAGCTACTTAATTCAAAAATGCAAAGGCAAGATGCTTAATGCAGAAATTCGAAGGTCAAGACTGCAACTAGAATTCCCTTTGTAGGCGATAGGCCCTTCTTTGGTGAGATGTAACCGAGTAATGTCTTTTTTTATGTTTCAAGGTTTTATATTACTAGGTCCCATTTAAGAAGGATTTAGAGAAAATTTGCATGGAGATAGGAAATGATATTAAATAGTAGAATTTAGGGGTGGGAAATCTGTATGCAATTCCGATTGCCACCTGAGGCATTAGCTTAGGTGAACCTTCACATAGATGAGGTGAAAGAGATGAGAGGATGAAAGGTGGTGCTATCTCTGAGAATTTTTTTTCGCATCAATATTTGCGTTACTTCTATGCTGTAGTGTTTTCTATTTTCAGTCATTTTTTTTAAATTTCTGTCAAAGTGATTGTATGATGAAAATGAAATAGCTATCTTTCTGCTTTATTCTGTCTGGGATGTTATAGATTAATGCTTTGTTTGGATGTAGAGAGGATGTAAAATGAGAGAGTAAAATAGTACTATTCATTTTACCTCCTTTGCACTCCTTATTTGATTTGAAGGAAAAATAGAAGGGTGGGAGTAAAATAAATTTATTTTACTTTAGTTGCACCTTCATTGTTTTTTTTCCTCCCATTTTGGAGAGCAAATTGGAGGATATAAAATAAAGATATTTTAAATCCACTCACAATTTTCTTCCTTCCCAAATAAGGTATTTTACAAACCCCAAAAAATTTTCACTTTTTTTTTCACCCATCCTTATTTTACATCCAACCAAACAAGCTCTAAGAAAGTCAAGTGGCCTATATGTTTTGTAACAACCTCCCAGATATAACTATGTATCAATGCTGTGCAGGTTGTTTGGAACTTTCATTCATGCAATCATAATTTAATTCTAATTTCTAAGATCAGTCTCACATTTGGGTTGGTCAGTATTCATCTTTCCACAGATGCTAACAATCACACATATTTATCAGTAGTTCTTCATTCAAGTTTGAATATCAGGCTGATTGGACGAGGTGATCTTTCAGTGTTGATCCTTAAAGTAGGTGATATTTTAAGCACGGTTCTCTATGGAAAAATATTTCTCATTGTAGCAACTTGTCCTACAGCAACCATCTTGAGGTTTTCCTTTTCTTGGTGTCATGGCAAGGCTTAATTACATGGAAACTGGTCTCTATAGCCATAAAATAGAGACAGAAGCAGAAGGCATGATGTAAAAAATGGGGGATATCTATCGAGGGAATTGAGTCATACAAAATTCTTGAGAAACCTGATTAAAGCTTAGAATTCATTCACTGATGTTAACATAGTTTTCTAAATGGCAAATCACATCAAAATAATAGATGTAATAGGATCCGTTGCATCCTACTAAAAATTTCACTTGAAAGGTAAACATCAATTCTAGATGTATATTACCTCTAAAATTGTTGAAACATTTTCCCATAGGTTTTGGAAAGGAGGAGATGGACAATGGAGATCACTTTGAGGAAGGAAATTTCTGGTAATCATTGGTGCTGCATCATATCTTATTTTTTAGGGTCCCTTGTAAGATATTCCAATTTGTTAGGATTCCTGTTTTTTAGGGTCTTGCATTTATCTTGCATCATGTTGTGGTTTAATTTTATTTTGAAAATAAAAGTTTAGCAATATGATTTTCTAGTGCTTTATAGGAATCTACTGCGTCATGTTATAGGCATGCTCTTATGTTGCTCTTACATCCTCATCTAAATTGAGGAATCACTTCTCTTTGAGTGTAATTTAAACAAATAATAAGACTGCAATGCAGTTTTTATTTTCACCTAATGTGTGAAATGCAAATTTTTTTTTTTTTTTTTTTTAATGCAATGCAGTTTTTATTTTTCACCTAAATGTGGTGAAATGCAAATTTTTTTTTTTTTTTTTTTTTTAAGTTCTTTACCTTTTATTGCATTTTAGTTTGAACTATATTAATTTCTACATTTATTTTCCAGTGACATTCATGGCAAAATTCTGATCTTTTGAGGCTTTTTTGGAATATGGGGTTTTCCGCCTTTAGTGCTAATTATTTATTTCTGGTTGATTATGTAGATTCGTGGCAAGCAGAGTTTGGAAAACAATCTGCCTTTTTGCTTGCCTAACAAGGATCCCCAAGTACTCCAGAGACTTCTTTCTTGTGAGGGGACAATCACGAGTCTGCGTTCTATTTTAATCGAATTTATTGGATTTTTTTAAGATGAATGTAAAACGGCGGATTCAATGCTTGAGACTTTGCGCGGAAAAACCTTCACTGATTGTTTTAACTGTCTTCCTGTTGCTGCTCTTATAGAACGACAAAATATTGTGCATGCATGGAGACTTTTCCCCTGAATTAACAAGTTTGGTAAATTAGAAGATTAAACCCCGTCCAACTGATGCTCCTGATTCTGGGTTGCTCTGTGATTTACTGTTTGGTTCTGATTTCCTTAGTAGGGGATGTTAAAGTTCTGGGGTATGAATGACCGAGGGTCTTCATTACACCTTGGGCCATGATAAGGTGTCAGGAATTCCTTAACAAATTAATGATATGGACCTTGTTTGTCGTGGCCCATTCAGCGTTGGTGAAGCTTACTTCTTTTGATACTTGTATCACTTTGATCCAGTTTACCAGGGGGCCTTTTTTGGTTTTGTTTTTCTGTTTCATGGTTGTGGAGGATGGGTATGAATTCGTTGCAGACAGCAGCTTGTTACAATTATTTTTCTGCTCCTAATTATTGCGGTGAATTTGGATAATGCTGGTGCGATGATGGAGTGTTTGATGAGACCTTAATGTGCTCTTTCCAAATACTTGTAAGCCTGCAGATAGGAAAGGTCCAAATTCATGTGAAAAATGGACTTGTTTGCTATCATGATTCTGGCTTATTAATTGCTAACGTAAGTTTCATGCTATGGTTTTCCTTATTTACTTTGTGCTAATTTATGCTATGCGCGTCATTTCAACTTGGCTATGACAAGATCCATTCTTTTGTTATTTCTGAAAATTTTCTATTAACACATAAATAAAATAAACAATCACTTTCTTTCAGCATGGACTCTAGTTCTATATATTTTTTGTTTTTTGCTCTTTTCTTTGGTTGGGGCTGATTCAATTTTCATTTGTATTTTATATTTTCATTTTGTCTTTGCTTAGAGGACTGGTGAATAATGCATGGTGAATGGATATTTTTCTTTTCTTCTTCCTCTTTTTCTTTTTTTTTTGGAGGAATGGAAATTGTTGGGAGTGAAAAGAATGGCTTTAGAATTTAACTTTTGCTAATTTGAGATGAAGGTTATTTGGTTGCGTGTTGGCGTGTTATAAAATGAATAGGATGCTGGTGTAAAAGGCTACTTTGAAGAATTAATTTTATTTGAAAAGGCCCAAACTTTCTACCTAGGCTTTACTTCCATCTTGGTTGAAACAATGAAGAATTTTCTTGGAACATTCATTTGCCATTGTTCTTGCTTGCACTTAGCTAACCATGATGATTGCTTTCCTGCTTTGGAGAGAAGTGCTGCAATAAAATAGATGTAAAAGGGCTGGAAAAGGCGGCTTGTTTTCAATAATAATTTTAACAAAACACTATAGGCCACCTTGTTGATATCGGCATTAGTAAGTTCCTAAGCCAAAAACTTTACTATTAGTGGCAAATCATCTCTTAATGTTTATTTCTTTTAGTGGCTAGATCCAATTTATTCTATGTTCTATCACAAAACTCTCGACCTCCCAGCCATTCCACCATCAAATCATTCCATTTACTTGACTTCCTATGCTTTTTCTTGATTCTTCATTGCCATCGGCACCTTTTTGGGCATAATTATGCCGGGCATTAGATTATCCAAACACCAGCCAATACATATTCCCCTTGCCTCCTCGGGTAACATGGTCACAGTCAGATTGGATATTTTGCCAGCAGTACCTGCTATTGTTAGCATACCATTCTCCTTTATCAAGGGTATTACCCTTGTTGCTTGTTACAGTTCCGTCGTTCTGTCCACCTTATCTGGCAATCTTTCACAATCCATGAAAAAAAGCTACGGTGATAAAACAAATTGGTTTCTGTTTCTAATTAATGTATTCCTCAATCTAATTAGATGTTAAGAGAAAAAAGTAAAATTGTGTTATTTTGGCAGTCATAATTGTTTACTATGCACATTACAATGCAGAAATTAGTTCTGGAAACTGCAGTTTTCAATGCTTACCTTCTTTATTATTTGGGCATAAAAATTAGTGAAATATCTTAGGATGAGTCTTCTTAATGAAGACTTCCAAAATTGGGATGTGGAAGCGAAAACTATAGAAAAGTGAAAAAGTGGTATTTTATATAGGATCTGGAAGGGAAAAACTGTAATACTTTCTTTCCTTTTTGCAATTTAAGTGTCTTTACTCTTCCTTGTTTAAGGTCTCATCCAGATGAAAATGATTAATGATATGTTTGATCATGTGGTGATGGCAAATCAGGGAGAAAGCCTATTTGTAATTTTTGTGGATTTCTAAAAGCTCTCTATTAAGTTCCTCTATATAATTTATTTGGTATGGCTTGATAAAGATTTCCAAGGTTTGGTCAAAATTACGGCTGATTTTGGCAAAATGTGAGTGTTGTTTACGGTTCACATTGCTTGCAGTTTTCTTTATTCCCCCTTCTAATTTATTCGTTCATAAACCACCTTTTGTTCATATGCATTGAAAAAACCAATGATAATTGTGCTTGTAGAGAACTTTTTTTGGGTTAACTACGTAAATTGTTTTATGATATGTATTTTCTTATATGTGCACCATAAGTTTCAAACCTGTTCTCAGCAGTAGCTTATCATTTTATTGATCTAGTTACCAGGCTTGCAGAGCTTTTTTTATGTGTTTTGCAACACGAGGAGCAAACTTTTTGAAGATTGAAACCCTGGGAATCAGAACTCCAAGCTGAGGTGTTGCCGAAGGGGTAAACATCTCTCTTGTGGAAGTGTATGAGTCATTGTTTGGAAAATATTTGTGTTTTTGGAGGAACAAGTCCTTCCTAATTTCCTAGTTTGAGCTAACTGTACTTAGTGCTGCAGTGCGTAAAAGTACAGATATTTATTCTTTTTTAAGTTCTCACGGAAATTACAATGCTGGTGTAAATTACAGTCTTGCTGTAAAAGACTGCATTGATTACACCACTGAAAGATGCTTTTCTTGGATCCTCAAAGGGCTTCATTAGGTTTTCAACCATACAACCGGTCAATCAAGTTCCGATGCGTGACTTTTAGATTTGTTTCAACCATCTTTCTTTCTTTGAAGAAACACATGCATTGACATGGCAGGTAAATAGTATGCTATAAGCACAAACAAACACTGTAATACCTGTTTGTATTTCTTTCATAAAAACTTTTTTGCACTCAAATCAGCTGTTTGAGGAAAATGCCAATTTTTCCCTAATGTGAAGTCATACAAAAATGTCAATCTTCTGATGTTCATGTGAAACAAATCCAATGTCACTGATAGATTGGAGGTCGCAAGAGATGCAGTTTGCCAGGTTTTCATGTCTAAAGCAAACGTGCAAGCAAATAGAATTGCACCTTTGGCATGTTTTGTTGCAGGATCATTGTGCACTAGGATCTATTTTAAAAAACCTAAATATTGATCACTCTTTTCCACTCTTCTTTAGAAAGGTACTTGATTGAAACTTCTTTGTTGGGGTTAAAAAATGGAGATGCTTGCTTTTGTGCTTATTTTGCTACTGGTTGTAGTTGCACTTGGTAGGAGGCAATGTTCTTTTCATTTGGCTTGCCACGTTTTCTGAGTGATGAGATACCTACTAAATCAAATGTGGGTAGCAGGTACATTAGGAAATGGGATATGGTCATTTTCAAAGTGGGATAAACGCCTGCCTTTTCTTAGGCATCCTTGGGACTTTTCGTAGGTGGTATCGGCCCACCCACCCATGATATACCCCACCTTCCTCAGCCCCACCCTCTTCCAGGATGTCCCACCCCACCATCACAAGGACATCCACCACCTTCTCATTGGTCCGATCACCCCCTCCAAGTTATGTCCCACCCTCGCAAGGAAATCCACCACCGTCCGTTCTTGTCATTTTCCACCATCTCCTGCACATCCACCACCTTTCTCATGGACATCTGCCACCCTTCTCCAAGATGTCCCTCGCCCTCGCAAGGACATCACCAACCTATTTCATTCATCCTCCGCGCTCCCCTTCAATATCCACCACCTTCTCAAGGTCAAACCACCTTCACATGGACATCTTGCCACCCTTCTCCAAGATGTGTTCCCTCGCCCTCGCTAAGGACATTCAACAGCCTATTCATCATCCTCCGCCGCTTCCCCAATATGCACCACCTTTCACATGGATTGTCCGCCTCCTACTCAAATTTGTCAACCACCTTCTCAAGCGACAAACTTCCTCCCTCACAAGGACATCCACCTCCCACCCAAACGCCACCCTCTCCCAAGACATCCTCCTCCCTTCACAAGGACATTCACCGTCTCCTCCCTGTCATTCTCCACCCCACTGCACGCATCACCGCCATCTCATAGGCATCCGCCGTTCCTACTCCCAAAGTATCCATCGCCATCACAAGGATGTCAACCACCTGCCCATCATCCTCCGCCAACGCTCCTTCATTGTCCACCATCTTCTCAGGTCGACCACCCCATATGACATACGACCCTCCCACCCAAAGGCCACCCTCTCCAAGACATCCTTCACCTTCACAAGGGACATCCCACCTCAAGGTTGCCCACCCTCTCACAGCATCCACCTCCCTCTTAGAGGTATCCACAAAACAAACACCATGATTAAGGGGCTATCTTAAGCAACATGAGACGCACCACATCCCCCTTTAATGGAAGTCTTTTGTTGTGATAAATAAATATTAAAACAACCTTGTCTTTAATGTTTGAAGCAAGAAATCAACTTGGAATACCATAATTTCACATGCCACTATGTGCTTAGTTTTATTCTTCCTGTTTTATAGAGCAAGGCTTAAAAATTTTAAATGTCATGGTGTGTGATATTTTAAGACAACTTTTGCCTTTAGTATTTAAAGCCAATAATCAAATTCAATTTACCATAATTGCATATATCTGGTGTCATGTAGTTTGGTGGTTTAGAGCTCAAAAAACAAAAATTTAAAAAAAAAAATTTTGAAGATAAAATTTATATAAAGAAATATAAAGTGTATTAAGATGAATGATTTGAAAATGGGTATTCTGACAGTTATGGCCCGTTTGTAAACAAATGAATAATGGTTTTTAAGAATTCATTGTAAAGGAATTGTATATGTTTGTTATTGCTACAATTTAAAATAAGAATTCAAATTGAATTTTATAAAATTATGTTTAGAATAAATTCTAAAATGAAAATTTCATTTGTCTTTATTTCTTATAATACCCTTAACATTAATAATTTAATAAAAATAAATAACCACAAAATACCAATTATATTATTATGTACAATATAATAACTTTGTCATGTTTTTATTAGAATATAAATAATAAATTTCATATAAATTAAGTACACTAATAATCCACCACTAATTACATTAATTTATATAAGCAGCTTTAAATTCGGTCATAATAAATTATTTTTAATTGATGTTGTTTGATATTAAGTAATTAATTTGAAAACTAAAAATTTAATATTAAGAATGTCTGCTTATTTGTTTTTAATTAGATTTGAAAACCAATTGTTGATACTCAATTTTTATAGTTTCATAGAATTAATAACTTAATGTTAATTACTAGACTTTATAAAAAAAAAACATCATTATTTTGGTTGTTGAAATTTTCAAAAAAAAAAAAAAAGAAAAAAAATTAATAAAATATAAACTAACATCATTAATTGGGATTAAAAAAGAATAAGATTGTTATAGATTTTGAAAATTTTCTAAAGAAACATAAATAAAAAGAAAAAAAAAAGTAAAATAGTTGAGTTATAGTTGAAGGATAATTTTTATTAATAAACAATTCAATGGTCAATTTTGTGGAATTTCATTTACAAATTCTATCAGCTTTATTTAGAATTTAAGTTGGACATACTCAATTTCATAAAAATTCAATCCGTAGAATTCAAATCTATTATTTTTTTTCATTTCCAAACATAATATTTTTGGATTTCTAAAATGAATTCCACAAAATTTTATAGGAAGTTCATTTGTTCCAAACGGAAACTCTTAGGACTCTCAATTCTTATAAAGAATATTCGGAGGGAAAAAAAACCTTTAATTTTTCAAATTTATGATTTGAATCCTTATTCAAATAATAAAAAACTACGAAATTAAAAAAATTATCTACTAATTTAAGATAGTTTTGGTTTTGTAGTGATTAGATTTGTTACTTAACCCTATCATTCGCCAAAGTTGGGACTCATAGAATTGGCATACTTGAAAGAAACTTTATATAATCATTTTCTTACTCGATATAAAATATTATTTAATTTCCGTTGGTTAAATTCGGGGAAATATGCCTTATAACTAAAAAAAAAGAGTTGTAAGAAGGTGAGAAAATGAGGAAAATAAAATTTCCCACCAACTATTTCTGAACTCTAATTATTCATTGGTAGTGTTCTTTCTCTTCTCTATTTGTTTAAGTTCGTTCTTTGCCTCTCACTCTCTCTAACAATTTGCTTTTAAGTCCCTCCAAAAACCTTTTCCGATGTCTTGATAGCCCGCGGCATTTCCGTTTTTAAATTTCAATATTTGGTAGTGTTCTTGTTTTGGTTGCAATTCGGTTTGATCAAGTATCCTTCCTACGGAGTTTGGTTAGAAAATCGGCACAAAATGGATTGAACAAACAGATGCTTAGAGGTTAAGCAAACTTGGGAAAAACCGAAAAAATTGAACCAAACTGAATTATTTTTCAGTTATTTATTTGATTTTTTTTGAAAAGAAGTTATTTATTTGATTATTTTGGTGGTTTGATTTTGATTTTCAATTTTTCATAATTTAAAGTTTTCTGTCATTATAAAAATATTTATTTGTTAAATAAAATTGAAACCATTTGATCGAATCAAATCAAGTTCAGTTGTTAATTTTGATCACGAAGGAACAGTTATTTCCATCTGTTAGGGGTTTCAAGCTCGGAAGCGAACGGTTTTACGTTTTAAACACCCGCAATGATAGTCGTCCCAGGTTGGGCTTTGGAAAAGAATATGGACCTGTTACGAGGCAAAAATGTCATTTTGTTCAACTCTCAGTCAACAGCGGGGCGCCGTTTTAAACAATCACTAATCCATCGTTTTGGGCTGTTTTCGTTCTCAGTAGCAGAAGATGTTTTTCCACATAGTATTGGAGAGAATATGCAATTACATCCCCGCTACTTCGGGCGCAATCTCCGCGACAATCATCGTTTCAAGCTCATGAAAGATTTGAAGGAACGTGCAGGTCAATGGGTTGTTTCTGTTTTGGCTTCCCTTTTTACATTACAAATTTTCAATCCAATTTAATAAACAATTCAAAAGCTTCAACCTTTTCATGGGATTGGAAGAGAAATTAATCAAACCCCATCTCTTGAATTGAAGGTTGTTTCCAATTTACCAGAAACATTGAATTCTTAAATAAGATTTTAGTTTTAGAGAAGATGTTGATGTGTCCTTATGAGAGTTCGATTTTTGCGCATGTGAAACTAGAAGAGAAGAATTGTTAGTAGTTTTGGGGTCCTTAGTTTTATTTTGCTTGCACTAGAGAAAAACTTTCAACTTTCAACCCTGACTTTGCTTATTTGTTTGCTTGGATTATGACTACTATGTCTCTATTGAGTTATGACTCGTAGACAAAGCCTGCATATTTGCAATAAAACTGAAAAAGGGAATTGAAGTAATGGTCGCTACTAGTGATATCCTAGAAACGTTATTTCATGTAATTGATAATGTTAATTCTGAGAAAATTCAAGGTTCCTTGGCCTTAGCTATGTAGTCTCAGAAGAAAAATTTGGGAAGAAAGCCAGGTTTCGGTTATATAGGGGAACTTGGTTGTTGGAACGTTCCAATTTTGATCCATTTCTGTTGCAAGATGCTTAGATTGAGTGTTATTTGTTGCAGATTTTGTCATGTTACCTTATAACTGATAGCCTTCATACCTGCAATTCAAGGAGAGGGCTGATGAAAAGATTTATGTTCTGTTATTTCATTCTGCATTAGTTTGATTGGAAATTCTGTCCTTCAAAAAGGGGGCAGATGAAGTGTTTCTTCCATTGTGTTTAGCTCAAATTTCAAGATTTTTATTATGGGAACCCTAAAATGAAGTTCTGAAATACTGAATGTTCTACCCACAAAGCAATCCCTTTTTGCTCTTCAGAGATGAAATTATTTTTGTGGATGAACATCATTCTTAATTGTTTTGGCCATTCCTGCAGTGGTCGGCATGGCTTTGTGGTGGCGATTAACGGCATAAGGATATTTGGTAAAGGGTTGATCCGAGATTGGGACAGGATTTGTGACATTCCAGTGAAGTATCAGTGGCATTGTGTTCAGGGCCATTTAAGGGGTGAAATTTTAGAAGCTGTTGTTACCATGGTAAACCCAAGGTATGTGCTACTTCTTTTACCAATCTAACTCTTTTATGAAATTATAATTGTGAATTTTCCATTAGCCAAATTTGTGATTTTATACATAAACATGTCAGATGGGCTTTTTTTGCAGAAAAGCAGGACCAGTTCAAATTTTTGTTTCAACCATGTAAGTACTGCACTTTACTTGAAAGTTCTTTTCCTAGAGGATTATGAACTTGTTAAATTACCCTGTCTTGCAAGAGTGTTTTTTTTCCTTCAATTGTGATCTTTTGTCAATTTGATTTATAATAGATATGCGGAATGGCTTAAACTTTGGTTAGCATTGTAGGATAGTTAGAAAATAAAAGCATTAATTAATTTATTGCTTACTTTGTTTGGCCTTTGTGTTGGACGTTTGTAACTTTTCAGGAAGAAAGCAAAAAAATGAGGAGTAGGAAAGAATTTGGGTTTTGCCAATCTCACATTATTTTGTTAAGCAATAAAAAAAATATTTTTTTTGTTTAACATTAGGATAAAAAGGAATGTAACAGTTGTTTGTACGTAAAACTTCAAAGTTTTCAGGTTTTTATATGTCTGCTTAATAATACAAACTCTTAGACGTTTTTTCATTTGTGTCTTGGATAGATATTACAAGTAAAAAGTGAATACTATAAGAAAAAGGTTTTTGTTGCAAGGAAAAATTAGGGAAAGCCATTTATTTTCCTATACTTCTATATCTATCTATCAGTACATTTATTGGGTGTATTGATAGTAAAATCCTATTGTATTTTAAACCTATGTCATGTCCTAAATGTAGTTCACTTATTATTCAAGTTTGTTAGTTTTCCTATTTAAGTATTATTTCTCTACTTCTATTGGATGTATTATCCTTAGTCTATATCCCTGTCAGTACCACTATTGGGTGTACACAATAGTAAATTTCCTATTGTATTTTAAACCTCTGTCATGTCCATAAATGTAGTTCACTTGTATTCAACGGTTTGTTAGGTTTCGCTATTATTGGTATTATTTCTCTTACTCTACTGATTGCCATGTTACATTACGCAAACTGTTAAATGTAGCTTCCATACATGCAACTTTAACGTTTTTCATCTTTGTTGTAAAGCTAATACCTGATGACATGGAGTCCAATCTGGAGATATGCCAAAAATTATACAACTTCAGATGGCATCAGTATGCTTTTGCTTTGAACCTATTCCGAATGTGAAATTCTTTTTCTTTTTTTTTTTTTCTTCCTGGCCTGTTTTGACAAACTTAAAACTTGTTATTGATGTGTTTTGCGCATCATTTTCAGGTTAAGATGTCAAAAGGATTAGTGAAGAAGTACGACTAAAGATAATGGGACTCGAGTTGATGCTACAGAAATTGTAATGTTCATAAATTCTCGTGTTTTATTTTCTTGGATTTATCTTTCCTTACTTCTTCTTCCCATCAGCCATAAGCTCAGATTGGAATATCTGGACTTAGAATTATAAGAATTTATGCTCTTTATAACTGGGTTATTGTTGCCATCTAATGAGAAATTATTTTACAAAGTTGAGGAATATAATTTCATTTTAAGTGGGGACGTGATAATTATTTGGGAGAATTAGTGATATACATCTAGGTTATATAAATGAAAATAGCTCTGTTTTTCACCCCTAAAAAAACTATTTACTTTTGGAATTCAATGTGACTACATCTTAATATTTCTAAATTTCAAATTTCATTTATAAATTGAAGAAAGGGTAGGCATGATCTCTTAACCATTTAAAATTATTTCGCAGCGATCAAAATCTAGAAATCTCATTGTGTTTCTTTTTTTTTTGTTTTCCTTCTTTTCTTTGCAGTTCTGCATCGTACCATAAAGGACGATTTCTTGGCTGTGATAAATTTGACTCCAACAGGCGCCTTAGTGGAGTTTGTTTAACAAGAAAGTTAGAACTTCAACTGCATCAAACTGACCTTCTTGCAATATTACTGCTTACTGTATAGTTTTTAAGGGCATTAACATTGTCTCGACCGCACATCAAGATGTTAATCTTAGTGTTAAGTGCATGTAAGAATTCTGATAATAGAGTCAAGTTTGAAGTTTCCTTCCCCAATGCTTAAAAAAGAGAGAAAAAAACGGTGCTTGGACCTTAAGAATTTACTGGGTTTGAATCACTGTAGTAGATTTCTTTTCCAGGTAATTGAAATTAGAAAACTGGAAAATCTTTCTTTTATTTTTTCAAGCTTAGTACCTAGTCGTAGACTCTTACTGAGTATCAAGCGACACATCGGTTGCATCAAATTTTATTACTGGAACTAGGATTTACCAAAATAATTTTGTGTTTTTTAAGAACTCATTACTCTCATAATTGAATTATTATAAAAATTTTAAAACTAATTTGTAATTGATGTTTTGGTGTTACTTTTAAAACACAATTAAATTCAAATTTATAAATTTCATATATAAATTTTGAAGTTTTAAATTAATTTATTCCAATCAATCAAAACTGTTGATTGAAAAAACCTTGGGATAAAACGCAAACTGTTAAACTAGTGCTTTGCTTTTATAAAATAAAAATTCTAAAATTTTGCTACTGCTATTGTGTATTATCAAACACTTTTTTTTTACTGCAGGGATCACAATCTGCTTTTTAATAACTGTATGCATCGTTTAACGTTCACCCAAATGTTAAAAAAAAAGGAAAATGTTTCATAATTCGTTCTATCAAATCGACGCAAAAACACTAAATTCGATGTTGAAAATATTAAAAATTATTACTCTCTACGGTTTAAAATATAAATTATTTAAATTTTTACAAAGAGATTGAAAAAAAACCAGTTTAATTCTCTAAATTATATTTAAAATCATGAGCAATTTGATGAATATGTATTTATTTTCAAAACCAAAAAGATAAATTATAAAATATAATTATATTTCAAAATAAATATAAATATGGGTAATATAGAAAACAATCAACGGAGTAATTTGCATATGGAGTTCAAACATTATAAATTTTAGAAAACATTTTATATTTTTATATATATATTTAATTTTAAAATTAAAGTGGTTAATTGTATTATTTTATTTATAAATTGAAGTGTTGGATAAATTAAAATAAAAATTCTACCTGAAGCAACAAAGAGAGTGAATTTATGTACCCCAAATAAAAAGCCATGGTTCTGTAACTAGTAATATTCATAGGTAGAGGTCCAAAATCATCTTCGAAGTGAATCCACAAAATGCTAAATGGGACGAAACAACTCTGCCTCGCCGCCTTCTACAGTAATTCTTACTGCAAAACCCTTAAGTCTCTCCTTGAGCCTCTGACCCTCTGACCCCTAACCTAATTTTAGCAAAACAATGGCAAAAAATACCTGTCCAACTCGCTAACAAAAATCTCACGATCCCCTATCTCTCTCTCTCTCTCTCTCTCTCTCTCTCTCTTCAATGTTAACTGCTATTTCAAAGAATGAAGTCACATAATGGCTCCCACCATTATTCACCCATCTGCAGACCCAACATCTTCTTCTCTTTTAGCCTCTAAATACAAATTTCTCTCATCTCCCTCAACTCTTTAAAAATGTCAACTTTCTCCCCATTAAAACCTCCTCTCCTTGTGCCAATATTTCCAATTCAAATCGATTGTGTCTACAGTCTAAATTCTCTCCTTCTTCTTCATCCGGGCGAGATTCATGTCATAGTTGGGCCCTATTGTTCTTTCGGAAAAAACCACCACGCTTCTCCGGTCGCATCGATCTGAGAGCAGAGATGGCAGGTATGACTTGGTTTTTCTATAAAAAATCTTAAACTTTTCCCTTTTATGTAATGTGCTCTTTGTTTGTTTTTCATGTTATGTGATTGTTTTCTAACTCTTACTTCTTTTGTATTTTTTTATGTTGGTTGCTCGATGTTGTACTTTATTGTTCAATGTTAGATGCTTTAGAACCACATCTTAATGCATCTAATGAATGTGCCAAATTGATTTTAGTTTGTGGGTGGAGCTTTTGAACCCTTGATTTTTTTTTTTTTTTTTTTTGATAGGATTATCACTGGGTTAGATATTGCCAGGTTTCAGGTTAATAACATGGCTGTCAATTGGCTAAAACTTTAAAGGGTCTTTTTTATCGGGGAGGATGAGTGGAAGCTGAGTGGGACTATTAGGGCTACGGATTAGAAATGGATCACAGGAACCTATGCCTTCTGTTGCAAGAATGTATATCAGGAAAACTTATTTAAAAAATGGAAAAAGAAATTCATGCTCAAATGGTTGTCGCTTGGGGTACTGTTTCCAATGATTATCTTAACACTAAGTGTTAATATTATAATGCGAAAATCAGGGGATTTAAAGGCTATGCACATGTTATTTTGATAAGTTGATGGAGAAAGCTTGATTTCTTGGAATGTATTATCGCGGATATGTGCAGGAAGGGCTTGAAGAATTAGTATTGTTTTAATTACAAAAGCAGAGAAAACTGGTTGGATACCGGACCAGTATACCTTCTGCAGGCTCTTTTTAGAACATTGTTGCTGCATTGGCAACATTGGAGCATGGCAAGAAAGCCACATGCGTGTCATGATAAAATGTCACCTAAGCGAAAATGTTTATAGTCAATATGCTCTCATAGAGATTATGTAGCTATTAAAATGCAGCAATTCTCTCGGATGGGCATAAGGTCTTTAGTAAATCAGTAATTCAGGAATGTTGTTACTGGGGACTTCATTAAATCTGGGTTATGGCCAGCATGGAAGAGTTTCAGAGGTTTTAAGAATCATTTCATAGGATGAAAGGATGAAGGTTTCAGACCCAATTTGTACTTTTCTTGCAAGTTCCTTTCTGCTATGTAGTCATGGAGGTTGATTGATGAAGGTTGGGGTTATTTCTCATCAATGGAAGAAAGATTATGGGAATCAACCTAGAGGGCAACACTTATGCAGCCATTGGTTGACCTTGTAGGCCGTGCTGGGAGGTTACAGAGCTTATGAAGTTTGTTCTTAATGCACCTTGTAAAGAACACTCAGTTAATGGGGGCTTTGCTTGGGGCTTGTAGGATTCACGAAATGGACCTTAGGTAAAGCTTGCATCAAAGTAAATTCCTTTAAATGGATTCAGAAAAATGCTGGCAAGTATGTGGTATTGTCCAATGCATATGCCACTTTTGGGTTTTGGGGACAATGTTGCAAAGGTATAGGAAGTATGGATGAGAGATTCAGGAATAATGAAGGAGCCTGCTTATAGCAAGGAATTGAAGTTCAAGGGGAGGTGCACTATTTCCTAATGGAGTTGATAATTCTCATAGAAAAATTGGTAAGAGATATGTAGGACGATTATTGAATGAAATGCATGGAAATTCTAAAGATTCTGGCTATTGTTCCTGATATAAATGATCAATAATTCACAAAGGTAAATCAAATTAATTACATTTTTAAATCAAATAATCTCATTACTGTTTTTCAAGCTTGAGCTTTTATTGACTTTGAGGCTTAGGTTGGCCATGTTTAAGGCACAGTTCTTTGTTATGTTCCCATGCAACAGTTCATAGGCTTTACTTTATTTATATTTTTTCTTTTCCATTGTTAAATGCATTATACTCTTCTTATGGTCATGCTTAGTTCTGATTATACTGTTATTGCTTAGCAAGAACTCTGAGGTAAGCTTTTCTTTTTTAAGGCATGTACTTTCCTGATACTCTTAAGGTCCATTTTCAAGTAGTGTTTGTAGGCTTGTAGCATATGATATATGAGTGTAATAATTGCCATATAAGTCCTAAATAACTTTTTATTTAAGGGTTTAGTAATCTAAGTGAGAGAAAATGAATGCTTAATGATTTGGAGCAGTTTGCTTTATATTTTAGAATGTCATTTTTTCCTTTTCACAATTTTTAGCAGCAGAATGTAGCAATCATTTAAAATCAAACAACAGGACAACAAGATATGGTTTTGGATTTTTCAATAGGTGAACATGATGGTTGACAGTTACCATGTTGTGTTGGCACTTCCCATTTGGTCCGTCTTTTAGACAAAAATTGTGGTGCTGCATGCATATGAACAGGTATCTCCATGGAAAAATATGATGATTTATTTATTAAGGAAGATATTGATGTTTTCCAATTGTTAGTTTGAATGTTTGACTATCTCCAATCTCCATTAAGATGTTAGATATTAATTATTCTGTTGTAAGTTAAGCATATCTATTTTTTAACATGGCACGCTACAGCTCAGTTAAGAGGACAAAGAAGCTATTAGAAAAGTTTATTGACTTGCCTCTCTTTTGATGCGCATCATTCTTGACTAGTTTCCTGAGCTTTCAGTGTTATATAGGGGGAACCCCTTGGTTTTTAATTATTTTAAAAAACTTCAATCTCTCTCTTTTTTTT
>NW_023591191.1:168993-257628 GCF_014843425.1 Jatropha curcas | reverse complement strand
CTATTATGCATAATTATCCATATTTAATCTCTTCATCTTAATCTTCCAGTCTCCAACACCATGATTATTTGCTTAAAACTCGATCTCTACCATTCACTACATATGTATCTAACTCCTCATAATACCACTACCACACTTTACTGATAGATGTTTTACTAATACTCTTTTCATTCTACTCATTACACCATCTTTCAATATTTAGAAACTTAAACCCTAATCATCATGCTGCAGATATTCATCCCCTTTCACTTTTCTTGTCTCCACCTCACTAATGTGTCTTATTCTGTAAACTCTCAAAGTAATTCCCCCGTCTATAACTAATTCAGGAGTGTATACCATTTCTCTCATTAAACTAACATAATATCTTCTACGTCATTCCCAAACCTGATAAGCTCTAATCATTTACACATTTTATTAAACTATTTTACTCATCTCTTTACTCTATCTATAAAAATTAATCAACATATTTACTATAAATCACATGCTATATAGAAAAACAATTATTTTCTAAAGCTAACAAAGGAAATGTTTAAAGTTATGGCTACCAACTCCCTTAATCATAACCAATTATAATGATCTTAATTTCAATATAATATATTTGATTTAATTCACAATAATCGTGAATATTTCGATCTTTAACTCTACAACACAATACAATAGTTTCTACCAATCTATATAAGTATCTCGCTACCAAATGATTTCAAAAAAGATTATTATATCTATATCACATATTCATAACTATTTAATTTTAATTAATTGCTGTTAAAACACTAAATTACCCTATTCATTACCTATTATGGAGAAATCTTAAAAATTGACTTAATCCTCTATCTCGATCATATTATAAAATCTTACTTTAAAAACCTTAATTCTTATAGTTTATGTATTGAAAATATAAAATTGATTTGATTATTAATTTGCTATCTGTTCTCCATATCTACGATAAACAGCACGACCCCTCTATAACTCAATTAACTTCTCCATTTATTAATTAAGTGTATAGTGCTTAATGCTTTCATTTCTTTTTAATATCTAATATTTAGAGATTAATCACTCACAGTACAATATCAATGCTTAAATCAGCTTCTAAAGGTTTACTATCACCAATTAACAATTCTTACTAAAAATAATAATTACAATTAAAAGTCATAAGCTTACACTGTAAATTCGTTAATTATAGACGTTTTTGACCTTAGATAGTGTGTTTTGCATATTACATACTCTCTTATTAAAATAGAACATAACTATCTAAAAAAAATGTCCTATTCTTATATATTTTAATTTCAAGCAGACGTAGATTATATCGGTATATCTTTTATTTTTCAACTTAAAGCTCTATCATTGTATGAATTGCTTTAAATTGCATTCAAGTAGCTATAATAATAAACCTCACCTTTTTGCGTGAAAAATCACTAATCTTGTATAAGTAACGCTAGGTTGATATTTCTGACCCATTCATCCTTCGTTTTACTTTTGTCCTATTCTCTTGAATCTTGACATTGCTTGTCTCCATTCCTCCCAAAAACAATAAGACCGGAATATAATAAAACTATATACTATTGAGGTCAAGACTGTACTCTATTTCTTACACTCTAATATATTTTGCAGCTCAGCATCGAGTGCTCAAGATAACGGGGGTCACGAATTTGGAAACAATATGTTAATTTCATCACCTACTCACCCCTTTCACTCACCTATACCATTCATCATCCCTATTATGTACTCATCTTAATTTGCGGTCTACTTTATACTCCCTCCTGTAGACCACAATCTCCAGCCTCCCTCAGATTGTATGATACCCTTTTTCCCTGTCTACCTTATCCTCAGGACTTTGCACGAGGAGACACCCTAAACTCTAAAAAGAAGACAATACATAGCACATCCGAATTCAGGACTATCTCACCTATCCCTACTTAATACCCATCTATCCTCGACTAACCATAATTTGGCATGTCACATCCAAACATCCTCCTAAAAATATTGTGTCCATATTTCCAGTTCTGTCTCTTAATTTTATTAACTATTGAACACGTTCTTTGAACTATGCTAAGGAGTCTCTACTTAACTATATTTTACAATGGACACAACAACAGCTGTCTTGCTTAGTGCGAATTCATGGCGGCTGCAGCTATACCTTTCCTCTTTCACTCAATAAAACATACACCGTTTCAACTTCATTATTTATCACCATTCTCATTATGTTGTGAAAGAATCTCTAGCAACAACATACTTCACTATACCGCTCATTCTTAGTGATGATAGTATAAAATCATAACTTCTCACAAACCACTTATTGCAAGATTCTCCAGTTTTGTTAAATATTAATAGTTCGACTTTCTATTCATGAGCTAGTTTTTAAGTAAGTCCACAATTACATATCTAATACAAAAACAAAAATTCGTTCTGTAGATATCTGATCTCTAGACCGGACATATTAATTCCAGATCTTTTTGAAAGACTGCTTTGAAATTTTTTTGTAAATATCAATTTACCTCATAATCGTTAAGTGAACGGCCTAATAATCTTTACATATATATTATTTATTTGCAGGATTCTATCTATACCTCATTATCTGAATGATCTGACACGCATAAAGATTACAGTCCGCGCTTGACAAATCATACCTGTTATTTTATATTTCGATGATTATGATTATATAATCTGGCGTCATACTGATGTTATAGGTAACTATTTTTAATTTCATAATCTTCTGATGGCACTTTCACGCAACAAACCTCTGTTTGTAGTTGCTGTCACTAACTCTTTTGTCCTGGTTCTTATTCGCTTGCTCTACTCAGCAACCACAACAAATATAGTTAATCTTTACTAAATTCATACCTACAATACGCAATTTTTCTATAGATGCAATAGATTTATATTTTTAGCCCGTAACGTTCACGTGTCATGTCCTTAGGTTTTTAAAATTTCCGTATCATCCGAGGTACTATCGTTATCATTGTCCCTTATCCCGATGTTCTTGTGCCGCTTAGGCATCTAGGTATAACTATAATGTGCAGAAAACTTCTCTTTTCTTTTATCTATCAAATAATTTTTCTAAAAAAAATAATGCAACTGATCATATGTGCGTTCGCGATAATAAGTAAATTAACTCCTCCTCACTCTACTCTCCAAGCTACATTAAAAAACCAAAATCCATGTTCTCCCCAAGGTACCTCAAAAACCTAACCTCCTATCAATGCCAACAAGCAACATGGAAATAGATTCTCTGCAATTCTAACAGGTCAACCGGTCGAGACCGCCGCATTTAATGCTGCCCCTCGCGTTTCTGTGCCCCCAGAAATCGTTCGAATACCTCACTCGTGAACTCTCGGAACAAACTGAATGTGAAAACCACTTTGAGAGCTATTGAAAAATGGACTGACCCCCTTTCCATCATTCTTCCGCACCTGTAACATCTGCATTCTTCCTACTGTAGAAAGCACTAGTTCTGTGCACGTACGGCTGTATCACGTCCTTATTCTCCAACATGGCGTTACAGCTAAATGTACTACACTAGGTAGTTTGGATTTCTTTCAGTTCTACTGGTCATTTCAGATAAGAATACTAATATTCTTGTTAGGTGAAATCGAAGTGTTGCACTACAAGATATTGCGTTTCCAAAACTTCTGAACAAGCCTTTCTACTCTTCCTTGAATTGACCATTCGCTTGCAATCCTATTGATTACCACTACTCTTCTGTCGAACACATTGTCTTTCTCTGTACTGGTACGATTATGCAGGAGAGTAGGTGCAACAAATTGACTGCTATTCCATTCATGTGCCGTGCTTCCATCTCTCTTTCATCTTTTAGTCTTGTAACAGATTGCACAGAAAAAAAATAATCAATATATGCTCTTATATAATTGGGCATTAGATTTTTCTCTGATTTTTATATTCGCTTTGGCCTTCATTTTATAGATCTTTTTAGTGTATGGCTCTTTTTCTTCGTAGTAAGGAGTAATTATGGCAACTATCTGATTCAAACAATAATTTTACAATCCTTACCATTATTACAAATTCATTAACCGACTATATTTCATTTCTTCTATGTTTTGGAAAGGGTCATATAAATATCTCTTACTACTTAATTAGAAAAAACAAAATATTATTAGCCTTCATGACATTAAGCACTAATATTGTTCTTTAGTTTCACAGTTAATTTCAGCTTTAAATTCTATTTAATCTATTTTTCTGAAAAGCTAATTAAGTTGTCTATATCAACTTTCAAAAAATAAGCGATAGTCATGATGTATAATAAATAGGGAAGAAGAAGCAAGCAAAATAATTCATTGCTTACGCATACTGTTTTGTTTTTTTTTTGCTGTGTAAACCACCTTATTCAATCCATTATTATAATACTGCCTCTAACTCCGGCTCCAGCGTAATCACACTTAAAACTGTTTGTCCCTTCGTATTATGTTTAATAAAATCCGAGACCCCCAAACAATTCTTTCCCACGTGTTTCGGTTTTCTTATCCACTATCCATAACTGTAGCTTATTATGCATTTACTTTTTATATCTACAGCTTAGTTATATATCACTTTCATCTACAATAATGTCGTCCGACACTAACTACCCGAAACGTATCTGTGTGTGTTTTGGCGATTTCAAAGGTTAAAAAAAATTTAAGCTATCAGAGTTTTCTTTTCTTCTCTTTTTTCATTTTTTTTTATTTTTTCTCCTTCATTACATGAAATTTCTGTTTCTACAATATTCAAACACGAATCCTCGATTTCCTCCGCTCATTAACTCATCAGAGACGGGGAGCGCGGTTGCAAGAATTGCAGTACAAAAATAGGGTTCGCAAGTTTGTTTTTCTCATTGTCAGAAATACAGTTACAACAGATTCTGCAGGTTGACGGCTTCTCTTCTTAACTCCACAAATTACATTGTTTGAAAACCAATTGGTGTTCATGCCAGTCCAACAGTTTAGATCTTCACATTGCACGTCTACTGCCAGTACTATGTAGTTCGCGCACTGTATAATCTCCGCCGGGAAAACACGCCTGTCCATTCTTGGAGGGGGCACGTTATATATCCGGCTTATGTTTTATTCAATTACATAGTTCCACCTGGGCTCCGCCACCGCCACCAGCCATACCGTCTGAAATATGTTTACGTAATTTAAAAAAATGTTTTTAAACTTTACTTCTCTCTTCCGAAAATACTACTCTCGGCACGAAGCATCCTCCTTGTATTTCTTCATCGCCTGCCGTGATCAAACCAGCTACAGAATAAACTAGCCATCTCACCAATTGAACCTGCCATTCCTTATGAAAAAATCTCGTACAACGCCGATCAAAATTCCTCGAATGGAACAATAACCCAGCACGTAACATAAACCATAAGCCATAATGATGTTCCCATTATCATCGCTAAACAACCCAGCCGGTTGCCTTTAGAAGCAATACATCAGTGTATAATTACTACCCAATCAGCTGGCGGAAACGCCACAAGACCTAATTAGGTCTCTTCCAAACCTGTCCATAACCCTCTCTCTCTGCTCCTATGCTTTGTAAAGTTTAGCAGCACATAATTCGACAAATCAACTTTTTAGACAGCCCCCGGTTTAAGGACTCATTGAGCTTAAAGCCCACAAACATTGCTTCGTTATTCTTACCACCCATCAACATTCCTCCACTGCTCCACCTCAAATCCAAATTCATACAGACGATATAACTTAAAGAAAAGTGACAGAAACCAAACTCAATTTTTAGGCGTTCCCACATGGTTTAACGCACCGGTTTAGTTTTTATTAGGACACATCGCCAACCGTACACATCCAACTAATTCTATTCTTCTCCAACTTCCATCTAACTTTTTTTAGACCTTTGCTTCCTAGCTCTGTAACTATAACTAACTCATCATCATCACTACTTCAAACTACATACCAAATCATTTTAATAATATTTCTAAACACTATTTAAATTATATAACATCTAAAATACTATACCAATAATTTGACGTTGTTCTCTTAAAAATAATCGATTTTTAATTCGCTTTTAAACCGTAACCCACCAAAGTTCCTATACTTTTTAATCAAAATAAATAATCAAAATCATAAATTCTAAATCACCATAATATTCCATACATATATCTAAAACCCTAACGAACTAATTTTATTCTACTTGGTTTAGTCTCAAAAATTGAACTCCCCGGTGAATTTTCAATTTTAAAATGTTAGCTTTCTCCCTTTTTCAATCCAATCCCAAATGATCCAATTGTTATCAAAAGCAAAACTAATAATATTAAATATAAAAAGAATATATTTTGTTTTCCTTATCTCTCCCGATAAACTCTATAATTTATAATGATCTAAGGATGCAGTAATAGATTTACATGTAACTAGTTTTCCGGTCTTAAGCATACTTTGACACTAAATCAGCGTCCGCCCCTAGTATTAGCTCCCATATAATATTCCCTCTTCGTCAGGTGACTTCCCTCCTTCTGTACCACTTTCATCTTCGCTGGTTTGTTAGAAAAGTGCTCAAATCAATTGAACTTAAACAGAATGCTCCTCCGACCTAGGTTCGGAAGATAAATGAACATATAGGCAAAAAATGTCATTTTGTCGCCCATCATTACCGATTCGCCATTTCTTAAACAGTCAGTAATTCACTCTTTTGGTCCTGCTCTCTTGAAGTCTCTACTATAGCATAAGATGATGTTTTCACCATGTATCATCGAGAAGAATATCAATTCAGCATCCGCGTCTCCTTAGATTACTCGGGCCACCGCAATCTCCCCGAACAATCATCGTTTCAAGCTCTATGAAAGATTCGTGAGGCACGGCAGTTATTGTTTTGTTTCTGTCTTTGGCTTCCTTTTTACATTATAACTTTCAATTCAATTTACATAACAATCAAAATATCCTTCAAAACTTTTCATCGGTTTCAAGAAATTAACCAATCCATCTCTGAAATTGAAAGAATTTTCACCTTACCAGGAGCCAAAATGGATCTCAAAATAAATTTAGTTTCTAGAGAATATTTGACTGATACTCCGATATTTTAGCTACTTTGGGTCTTAGTTTTATTTTATTTGCTCGCACGCAGCAAGAAAACTCAAACTTTCAACCCTGACTTTTTGCTTATTCGAACTCCTTGGTTTATGAACACTTTCTTAGCTGTCTCTTATCATTATGACACTAGGACTAACCTCGCCATATTGCAATATTCTAAAAAATCGAAGTGATGTGCTACTTAATGAATTATCCTAATGAGCATCTTACAGTCCTATTATTAATGTGTGTATTCTGAGATCAAGTTCTCTGGGTAGCCTATTCTAGTAAATATCTGCTCACTCTCAGAAAATATGGAGAAGCCAGTCGTTACAGAAACTTGTGTGAAAATCCAAATTTGCACTTCTACTTCTGCTTCCTTGATGCATTATTTTAGATATTTATTTGTTTCTAGATCTTTATCATATTACCTTCGACTGAATAGCCTTTAATAAACCTGTATTGCAAGACTGGAACAATGAATATAGTTATTCAATTTTCTATCTGCCCACTTCATAAACTTGTTACGTATCCCTGTCTTCTCATAAAAGAATAAACCAGCCAAAAAGCTTTTCTCCATTGTGTTTAGCTCAAAATTTCAGACATTCTTTATACGGTAACGTCTACAATAAAATTAGTCAATTTTTTGTAGATAATTGATTAGAGTCTTCTTCGCCTTGCACTCCTTCAGTAGATTGAATGAATTATTTTTCGTGCGGTAAACATCATTTCTTAAATTGTTGCGATTTCCTTGTACCATGGTCGGCATGGCTACTCCTGTTCCTGTAGCAAATAACAGGCATAAAACATTGGTTAAAGTTCATCCCGAATGGACAGTATTTGTAACCATTTCCATTAATATCATGCTTTAGTGTTCAGGCCATTTTAAGGGAAATTTTAGACAGCCTGTTATACCATGGAAATTAAGTTATATGCTTCCTTTACCAATCTAAACTCTTTAAAAAATTATAGTTGGTAATTTTCCTCCAGTGTACCAAATTATTGATCTGTATAACGATATATGGCAGTGCTTTTCTTGCAGAAGCCAGGGGCCAGTTTTCAAATTTGATTTCCAAACCATTAAGTATCCTGCATATACTTGAATGTTTCTTCTAGAGGATTATGAAACTTTTTTAAATGACCTTGTCTTACAAGAGTGGCTTTTATCCTCATAATTATGCATGTTCTGCTGTTTTATTAGATAAATGCAGAAGTACTTAAACTTTTTGTTAGTATGTATCATATTAGGAAAATGGAGCTACTCATTTTATCTATTCCAGTACTTGTTTGCCTTAGTGTTTGTTGAACTTTTCAGAAAGCCAAAATGAGAGTAGAAAGAATATGTTTTTGCCCAATACTCATCATTCCTTTAGCCAATACAAATTGTTATTTTATTAATCTTTTAGGATGAAAAGACAATGTAACATACTTAGTTGGATGGCAAACTTCCAAGTTCAGATTTTTCTAAAAAAGTGTTTGTTAAGAAAATCTGAAAGCCCATTTTTTTTCACTCGATACTTCTTTTATCTCTCTCATCAGTGCCACTGATATTGGTTTGCTACTTAATAGTTAATAATTCCTAGATTTTACACCTCATCATGCCCCTAATTGTAGATTCACTTGTATTTCAAGGTTTGTTAGTTTTCCTCATTAATCAGTATTTTTCCTATGTCTATTGAATGTATATTTCTCTACTCTCTCTTCTCTCTCTCTCTCCTCCTCTCTCTCTCTCTCTCTCTCTCTCTCTCTCTCTCTCTCTCTGTCTAGTACCCACTTATTGGCGTAAACAATAATATCTCTCTCTCTCTCTCTCTCTCTCTCTCTCTCTCTCTCTCTCTCTCTCTCTGTCAGTACCACTTATTGGGTGTACAATAATAAATCCTTATTGTATTTTAAACCTCTGTCATGTCCTAAATGTAGTTCACTTGTATTCAAATTTGTTAGTTTTCCTATTATGGTTTTATTTCTCTGCTCTATTGAGTGCATTTATATACACAAACTGTTAAATGTATCTTCTGTATCTACAACTTAACATTTTCATCTTTTGTTGTAGCTAATACCT
The DNA here is from genome assembly GCF_014843425.1 of Jatropha curcas. Next base: position 248,565 of record NW_023591191.1, on the reverse strand, counting down.
GATGACATGGAGTTCCAATCTGGGGATATGCCAAACTACACAACTTCAGATGGATCAGTATACTTTGCTTTGGACCTCTTCTGAATGAGAATCTTCTCTTTTTTTTTTTCTTTGGTTGTGTGACAAACTTACACTTGTTATTCATGTGTGACACATCTTTCAGGTTAAGATTCAAAAGGATAGTGAAGTACGACTAAAGATAATTGGGACTCGAGTTGATGCTACAGAAATTGTATGTGCTTAAATCTCGTGTTTATTTCTTGATATCTCGCTACTTTCTCTCATCAGCCATAAGTTCAGATGGAATTTCCTTTCTCTGGACTAGAATTATAAAGAATTTATGCTCTTTAGAACCGGGTTGTGGTTGGCATCTAATGAGAATTATTTTACAAAGGGAGGAATATAATTTCCATTTTAGTGCACGTGATATGATTTGGAGAATTAGGGAATGCTCAAATATATGAACTGCTTTGGCATTGATATATATCTGGGTTAAATGAATTCCTTTGTTTATGCACCTTTTTAGCATTTTATATTTATATGACCTGTTTCAGCTGATGTATTTCCATGGAAATGACAATATTGCAAAGTACGACAGAAACAAAAAAAAGAAGCTTACTTGTTTCACCAATTATGTTGCAGAAGTTTTCCATTTTGGTTTCAACTTATATAGTTCTGTGCTTTTCTGTCATTGTCAGCATCAGTTCGGCTCCAGTCTACCTTATAGTTTTGGATATAATAATATCTGGATAAAGGGGATCCAGAAACTATAGTTTGTTTGGGTTGTTTTCAATAGATGGTGGTTTCATACATTTAGCACTTGAAAAGCAATTTAGGGAATATAACCATTTATAATTTTGTTTTGCAGTGATCAAAATCTAGTTCTTATTGTGTTTTTTTTTTTTTTCTTCTATTGTCTGCAGTTCTGCATCGGTACCATAAAGGACGATTTCCTGGGTGTGATCAATGATCCAACAGGCGCTTAGTGGAGTTGCTCACAAGAAACTTCTAGTGCATCAAACTTACCTTCTTGCAATGTATTACTGCTTACTGTATGGTTCCAAGGGCATTAACTTTGTCTTGGACCTTAAGAATTACTGGTACCATATATTGCTGAATCACTGTAGTAGGTTTCTTTTTCAGGCAATTGAAATTAGAACCTTGGAAATCATTCTTTATTTTCAAGCTTGATGGTCGAGTCTACCGAGTCAAAACACGCTTGGGTTCAACTTGCAGAATCTTTGAGTTCGAGTTTGAGCTCGAGCTTATTCAAGTTTATTTTGCACATTAATTTGAGAATAGATAAACTTGTCTGAAATTTTGATACTAAATGAGTTGAGCTCGTGTAATTTGATTTTTCTATTATAGTTACAACAACCCTAAGCCTGATTCCAAGCTTGGAACTAAGGTTTAGTTTAGTTGAGTTCAAAATAATTGATTGCATCCGGAAAAATTGGAGGGATTAGAATTTTCTTTTTTTTTTTGTTTTTTTTTGTGCCATCAGTATTAAAATGACATTTAACATAATTAGATCAAATTTTATTCTCTGTATATAAATTCTATAGTTTAAATTCATCTGTTCCAAATCAATTGAAAATTTGATAAATAAAATCTTAAATAAAATATAAATTGTTAAGTTAAAGCGTGCAAATATTGATCCGACGGATGATTGTTATAATTTTTGAAACAATAATTTATATATTTTTCAATTATCTAATTAGTGTTTATCAATATAATTTTATAATAATTTATATATTTTTCGATTATCTAATTAGTATTGATCAATTTAATTTTATAAATTAAAATATATGATAGAAATTTTTTACAAAATTAAAGATATTTAATAAGTTTTATTTTTTAAATTGAAGTATTTAATATATAAAAATAAAAATTTAAAGTATTGCAAATTTTTTATATAAATTATTAGGTGGAAGTTATACACTACGTGATACATTTTGCTTAATATTTTTTTTTTTTTTTAGGACCGGCGCATGAGTTTTTTGTACTAATGTACAGCAGCATATATTAGAAAAATCCCAAGATCCCAAAATCATACAAAAGAAATACATTCAATTGGTCTGAGATTTTCAGAGAGGGAGATGAACTATATGAAGCAAAACCAAGTAGAAAATCTTCTTGAAAGAATTGAAACCATTTTGGTCTTTAAATCTTAGAAGCAGAAGGCCATAATTTTATCATCTTCTCAATGTGGGCTTTTCGCTCTCCTCAAACCGCCAAACCACCTTCCTATGCCTCTTTCTTACATCGTTCCTCTGCAAAGCCACCAATTTGCTTCATAAACGTAAACCCCAGATACACCTCCTCCTCAACCAATAATAACCAGCTAATACAGTCTCTATGTGAACAAGGTAACCTAAAACAAGCACTTAAGCTCCTTACAGTTGAGCCTGAACCAACCCAACACACTTATGAGCTTCTGCTTCTTACTTGCACCCGTCAAAACTCTCTCATTGATGCTCAATTTGTTCACCGCCACCTTCTTGAGAATGGGTTTGATCAAGATCCGTTTTTGGCTACTAAACTCATTAATATGTATTCGTTTTTTGGCTCCATTGATAATGTACGCAAAGTGTTTGATAAAACTCGCAGGAGAACTATCTATGTTTATAACGCTCACTTTCGTGCACTTACTTTGGCGGGTCATGGAGAAGAGGTGTTGCGTTTGTATCGTAGGATAAATTCTCTTGGTATTCCCTCTGATAGATTTACATATACATATGTACTTAAAGCTTGTGTTGCATCGGATGCTATGATATCACTACTAAAGCAGGGGAAGGAGATTCATGCCCAACTTTTGCGACGTGGGTATGAGGCACATGTTCATATTATGACTACTTTGATAGATATGTATGCAAGATTTGGTTGTGCATCGTATGCAAGTTCTGTTTTTAGTGAAATGCCAGTGAAAAATGTGGTTTCTTGGAGTGCTATGATTGCGTGTTATGCAAAGAATGGAAAACCTTTTGAGGCATTGGAGCTTTTCAGAGAAATGATTCTTGAAACCAAAGATTTGTGTCCAAATTCTGTGACAATGGTTAGTGTGCTTCAAGCTTGTGCTGCTCTTGCAGCTCTAGAGCAAGGGAGGCCGATACATGGGTATATTCTTAGGAGAGGACTTGATAGTATCTTGCCAGTTATTAGTGCCCTTGTTACTATGTATGCAAGATGTGGTAAGCTTGAATTGGGGCAAAAGGTTTTTGATCAGATGGATAAGAGAGATGTTGTTTCCTGGAATTCTTTGATCTCGAGTTACGGGGTTCATGGATTTGGAAAGAAAGCAATCCAAATTTTTGAAGAAATGACTGATAAAGGTGTACTGCCGAGTCCTATATCATTTGTTAGTGTATTAGGAGCTTGCAGCCATGCAGGCCTTGTTGAGGAGGGGAAGAGTTTGTTTGAGTCGATGCATAAGAAGTATGGGATATACCCTAGTGTAGAGCATTATGCTTCTATGGTGGACCTCCTTGGTCGTGCCAATAGGTTAGAGGAGGCTGCTAAAGTTATTCAGGATATGCGAATTGAACCAGGGCCCAAGGTTTGGGGTTCTCTCCTTGGATCATGTAGAATACATTGTAATGTTAAACTTGCAGAGAGGGCAAGCATGAGGCTTTTTCAGCTTGAGCCTACAAATGCTGGGAATTATGTGCTTCTTGCTGACGTTTATGCAGAAGCTGGTATCTGGGATGGAGTAAAAAGAGTGAAGAAGCTGCTGGAAGCTCAAGGACTACAAAAAGTACCCGGTTGCAGTTGGATTGAAGTTAAAAGAAAAATATACTCATTTGTGTCTGTTGATGAGTTCAATCCACAGATTGAGCAGCTCCACGCTTTTTTAGTTAAACTATCAACAGAGATGAAGGAGAAAGGCTACGTGCCACAAACTAAAGTTGTGCTCTATGATCTTGATGCAGGGGAAAAGGAGCGAATTGTACTAGGCCATAGCGAAAAACTAGCTGTTGCATTTGGGCTTATCAATACAAGGAAAGGGGAAACAATCCGGATCTCCAAAAACTTGAGGTTATGTGAAGATTGCCATTCCTTTACAAAGTTCATTTCCAAGTTCACCAATAAAGAGATTTTGGTAAGAGATGTGAATCGCTTTCACCATTTCCAAGGTGGGGTTTGTTCTTGTGGGGATTATTGGTGATTATATGCAATAACCAGTTTGATTTTTTTTTTTTTTTCCCTCATAATAAATAATTTTCATAAGTTATACCGAAAAAAAAAAAAATTCCATAAGAGCTTAGGTCACACAAATATATGTATAGTAGCATACATATTTGTTTGAGAAATTCTAATGAAAACTCTTGAGGAACCTTTATATTTTTGTTATTGCATCAACTTTCAAATACTTCTATTATTTAAGCACTCGTATGCAATTCTAATTTTTTTTCTGTCAACAATAAAAATAATTATGCTTGTAAGCAGAGATTAAATGGAATCTGATACTATATTAAAAAGGAAAAAGAATCATCCGAAAAAGGTGAAGATTTGTTGCCATAACTCAGATTAATTGCCTCTAATTTCTTCCAAGTATAATTTGATTTACATGTGCTTTCTATGGTTTATTATTACTAGAATTAGTGAATATGATCTTTTCCTTCAGTTCACTACTATGAGTGATCTCTGGTTTCTGTTATAACTATGCACGCATAAAATTGAAACTCATAATAAAAATTCAAAAAAGATGATTGTCAAGAATTACTTAATAAAAGTGAATTTCTTGTTTGCTGTCAATTATTAGAAGTTCTTATTTGAATTGTATAATTTACCAAATGCTTGTTTTAGGAAATGGTTGTAAAGAATTATTTTGTGGTCATGGTAAAAACATGTCGTCTGGCTTTCCACTTGGACAGATTCAGCCAATTTATATGAACAAGAATCAAATCATGCTTCTTTCTTTTCCCCCCTTTTTAAGTATAATGTTCTGTTTATGATGGACAAGATAAATAAGATTTAGATTTCCAAACCCTCAACTCAATCAGAGTAGTGCTTATTATTTGTTCAAAAGCAAAATTGAATATTTTTCATTTTTATTTTATAAAGTATTTACTAATTTGTTATATAGAGAAACTTATAAGGTAATGTTTGGATCGAATGTTTGGATCGAAGGTTTAAAATTGTATAAAATTCATCAAAATATATAGAATTAAAAACATTATCATAGAGTGCACACCGAGACATAGCGTAATGGTAAGTGCATATACGATCCGACAATTGATCCGGTTTGAATTTCCCTCCCCTAATATTGAAAAAAAAAAAAAAAAAAGCATTATCATACAGTTGTACAATTTCTTTCGGTTGGTGTAGAATTTAAATTTTAAGTATTTTTAAAATTTTTCGTCCATTAGAATGAGTTATTTGATAAAATCTCACTTCTCATTAGTAATTATTAAAATGAGGATTGTAATTAGAGTAGACATATGATGAATTTTTTTTTTTTTTTAACAAACTATACGTTTTATCTTGTTTTTGTTATGTAATATGAAATGATAGATATGTGCCAAACTTATAGCTTGAACAAAATTCATATAATACATAAAATCCCCCCAATCAATATATGCTATTGTGATTGACTTATTTTTTTATGAATTAATATTTAATAATTATGTGGTTCTTTCACAATGTGTTGTGACTATGGAGGTTGATTTTCATTGTATTCTCTTGGAAAAAAATTATCCAATTATGATCCAAATAGTTTTTTTCAATATTCATTAAAATTTCAGGAACCGAAAAATTTACATGGAAACCTCAAATTTAAGAAAGATTTCAATAGGATTACGTTTTTTATATACAAAATATTAATTTATATTTATCAGAAATTTTATAATATTAATTACCATCAAATTGATTACTACAGATATAATTAAAAAAATTCAAACTCGAAATATTTTCATTTCATACATATATAAATGAAGAGTAACTAGACCATTAGCTATTGACTTTTGGGACTTCTATTTAATTAATATAATTCTATAAAATCAAATCTTCCATGAATCAAAGTAAAAACTAAAAAGTTGATAATAATCTCTCAATTCACTCAAAGAACAAAACCCTGATAAAAAAAACCCCTAGCCCGCCGTGTCCTACAACAGAACAATTCACTCACAGTCCACTTTTGAAGCGAAGTCGCGCAAGTCACTTGATCTTCTTTCCCCTTCAATCAAACAAAAAGCTTAAATAGTAATCCGCCATTTCATTTGATTTTCGGTTTGTTTAAACTTTCATGGCGACGGCAGCTCTTTTGCGTCGTGTCTCCAAAACCCAAAACTTGAGTCTCCTTTGTAGACCCAGTAGAAGTTTAAATTTCACTTCTATTTCAGCTCTAATGGACAGGAATCCCATTGGAGTCCCCTGCCAAGGTAATCCATTTTCTCTTCTTTATCAATGAAGTATGGTTTTCCAGTTCAATCCCTTTTGTGGATTTTAATTTCATTGCATTATTGATAGTACATAAGCAAAAGTAAAAATAATAACCCATTTTGTGTTATGGCGTAACTCATACCTATTGATACTTCATTATTCATTGATATATGGTTAGGAGTACTGTATTTCTATGGTTGAACATAAGAAGAAGGGCTAATTACTATTTAGTCATTAGGTTTTGCTCAAATACACTAGTAAATATCTCAGTTTTTTATACTAGTTAGCCCTTACATTATAATTCCACTATGCTATAAGGTCCAACGACAGTTTTTCCAAGTAAGTGACCATGAAATGTCAAAAGTAACTCTAAAAATGGTTACTATGTAGTCTTTATGCTTTTAGTGAAAAACACTAATAAGGACCTCGATTTTCATAATTTTACATTATTTAGTCCTTGCACAGTAATTCTCCTTAACGATGTTTTTGATATTTCACAACCATTTAATGGAACTAACCATTGGACTTACTAGTATACTAGAAATTATAATGCAGAGAATAAATAGTATAATTTTGAAAACTGAGTTTCTTACTAGTGTATTTGATAAAAACATAGGGACTATAAAGTAATTACCCATAAAAAGAAAGATAAAGATTTTTTTTTTAAAAACAAGAAAGAATTTAAAGAATTGTTTCTTAGGTCTAAAATTGGAATGAATTGCCAAGTGTGAGGGCCTATTAGCCTTTAAGCAATGATCTGAAGGACAATTAATTTATTTTTCTATTCCTTTTCGAGGGCTATCATAATTGAGAGGAATTCCTCAGTGATTTAACTCCAAAGATTGAAAAATTTTGGAGGTTGGCAAAATCCAAGCTAAGATGTTTAGATATGCCATTCTTGAGGACGTGCGCTCCTGAACAGTGAACAAACTTTGCGTTGCAAGCTCTAAGTTCAAATCAATGTGCAACAAAATTCAATAGTTAGTATAAGAGTTGTTGCTTATTCAGCTTCTTGCTTCTGGCTGTAGTGAGATCAATAGTGACTGCTGTTGAAACTGTTGCTGGGTTTGATGAGATGGTAGTTGGGACCCAACAAAAATTCTACATGTTGGGTGGAAAAGGAGGTGTTGGAAAAACAAGCTGTGCTGCTTCCCTTGCTGTAAAATTTGCTAACAATGGCCATCCCACAATAGTGGTCTCAACTGACCCTGCTCACTCCTTAAGTGATTCCTTTGCCCAGGTATTAGGACTGACTTCCTCTTTTTATGTCTTTAATCATTCGCGCCTTTTTTTCTAAGTTGTCATTTATGTGAAACTGTACACAGTGACATCTAATCTTTAGAACAAACTTGCATTTGGTTTATTATCTCCAGGATTTAACAGGAGGGATGCTTGTTCCTGTTGAAGGAGTGGATTCTCCATTATTTGCTCTTGAGGTATTTGTTAAATGACACTATTTATTTATTTTTTTTTCCATGATGGGCCAATATTTCATCGTCACTTCATTTATATGCATATTTAAATTTTAGCTTTGTGATAGATAAACCCTGAGAAAGCTAGAGAAGAATTCCACACAGTAAACCCAAAGACTATGGATGGAATGGGCCTTGGCATGCTTGCTGACCAGGTCAGCATGTCTAATTATTTTTGTTTCAATAACATAAATGTTGCTCTTTCCTCTCTCCATTTGCTTTATTATTTCTATAGGCATGTAGCGAGTACTAATTTGTGAATAAATACACAATTAAATCTTGATTAACTGTTCTAGCCCAAGAGATTTAGAAGTTGTTAACTTTGCCAGCCCAAGAGATTTTGAGTGCTAGTGTCTTATATAGTTATATCTCTTCTAAATCTACTTTGGGAACTTTTTTGCATATCTTTTATGGATATAGGGCTTATGTTTGACTCGTATAGTTGTGGCTATCTTGTGTACTCGCTGTAGCTAGGGGAACTAAAACTGGGAGAGCTATTGGACACTTTTCCACCTGGTCTGGATGAAGTTATTGCGATTTCAAAGGCATGTAGAGTCTCCTTTTCTTACTCTAACTGATTTGCTAAATTTCTTTTTAGACTTTTGAAGCAGTCTTTGTAATTGCAATGGTGCTTTGTAGGTTATGCAATTTGTTGAATCCCAAGAATATAATAAGTTTACTCGGATAGTATTTGATACTGCACCTACGGTTTGTGATTTTTTTTGGAATATTAGATATCACTTTAAATTCCATTATCTGGTTATCACTTATTTTTCTCTTCTATAGGGCCATACACTTCGGCTTCTATCCCTGCCTGACTTCTTGGATGCATTTTTAGGCAAAATGATGAAGGTATGAGTTCAAAGCCCAAACTTAGATGGGCATTTGTTTCTTTTTCTCTTTCTTTTTTAACCAACGTTTGAAAGAAAATATTGATGTTAAACGTGAAAGAAGTCTAAAAGATTTTTGTGGGTCTTATAATCATGTTCTAAATGTCTTACAACATGGTTTTTCATTCTGTGTCCTAAGATACATTATATTTTATTTGGAAGTCCATCGTGATAGAAAAAAAGCTAGTTCTTGAAGTATTTGACTTTCTTGTGGAATTGTATACAGTCATTTCATTGTCTTACTGCTGTTAGATAACTGAAACTTTGTTCCCAATTATTTACTGAATCCAGCTGAAAAAGAAGCTAGCTTCAGCAACTTCAGCACTCAAATCTATGTTTAGAAAAGAAGAGGCACAACAAGATACTGTGAGTATAGAGGTTGAATTTGATAGTTGTGCTCTTTAATCTCCAAATATTTTGTCTTTAAACTTGTAGTCTGACAAACAGGAGGACAAACTGGAGGTATTAAGAGAGAGGATGGCTAAAGTGCGAGACCTTTTCCGTGACTCAGACAGAACCGAGTTTGTTATAGTAACAATTCCAACGGTATAACATCAGCTCACCTTTTTCAATATGGACATCAATTTCTCATGTAATAAAAATGAAAGATAAGCTCATTTACTTTTTTCAATTTGTGCTATCAAATTTCATACATCATTTTCTTCCAGTACTGCATCTGTGATATGTTTTATTGTGCTTTTTGATGAAAACTCAATTACATAAATTCAGTTTCAGGTTAAATTTTCTCAGCACTAAGTTGTCCGCTTTGCTTGAAGAGTAAAATGGATGTGTTGTGAGAAGCAATAAAATATCGCATATTTATACGGAAACTTGTGCAGATTAATATCTATATTTTAGTACTAAGTTAGGAAAATAGTGTTGTATCTAAATACATTCAGGAGTAAGCAGTTGGATTATACTAAATGACTTGTTGCAATTTTACAACCTCTTTCTAATGGTCAAACCCATAGTTCTACATGATGCAGGATCCACCAAGGAACTTTATGCCGTTCAGAAATACCCACACATACATATATTTGTGCTATAGATATACATAGCGATTATTTTTCTCAACTTGAACGGCAGTGTGGAATTGCAACCAAGTTTCCGAATTTAGGATTCAATAGCCACAAAGTTAAAAATAGGGTACAATGGCAAGAAAAGCTGTAACGTAGTTAGTGTAATATGCCTCAAACATATGGTTGTCACATAGCTTCTGTACAGTGAAAAATGGGTCTTAAGCACTTGCTTGAACAATTATTAATTAATCACCTTGTCACTCTGTTGACTTTTGTCCATTTAAGATTATGGCAGTAAACGAGTCGTCAAGGTTGTGTGCATCGCTAAGTAAAGAAAGTGTTCCAGTTTGGAGGCTTATTGTCAATCAGGTTCTGCCTCCATCTGCATCACATTCAGATTGCAAGTTCTGTGCAATGAAAAGGAAGGTACATCTGATATTTCCATTCACGATAAGTAGTATACGTTCCTTAGTATTATATATCTTCTACACTTTGCTTTGAGTCATAGATGCCACAAAAATATCTTTACTAACTTTTTGTCAAACGTTCCTGGTTTAAATATTCTGGTATCACCTTGACCTTTTGCACATTTAAAGTAGAGAAATTTCTCTCTGTTGCCCAGAGGAAGATATATCCTGGGGAGCTGGGGCAGAAATTCCTTGCAATTTTTTGTAAAGTATGTGATACCTTCCAAAGAAGTGGGATATATTTGTAACCTCCAAATACATTTATAGCCTAGTAGGATTATCTTGTTCAAGGCCCCTTGCAATTGCTATTACGAGCACCAGAGTTTAGGCCAAGAATAGGAGTAATTTCATTGTTCTATTGATGTAGCTATTTGCAATAAAGATTTCTATGGTTCCAAAAATGATTTTAGGAAAAATTTCAAATTATAATCTGCTGAAAATTATGCCTAGAGTTCCTCATTTCAACATTGTGTGATGCATGTTACCGCATTAGTTATGAATCACCTTGTAGCCCATTTGCTAGACATTTCTCATAAGATGTTTTTAGATACAAATATGCTTATTACTTTCTGTTAAAGCATTACAGCAGCTTCATTTGCATTTCTAATATTATAGGATCAGATGCGTGCGCTTGATATCATCCGGAACGACCCACAACTCAGCAGTTTGAGATTAGTCCAGGCACCTTCATTTGATGTCGAGATAAGAGGCGTCCCAGCACTTAATTTTATGGGCAATACAGTTTGGAGATAGAATTTATTTTTTGAAATATACATCTTTAGATATTCTGCTAAATTAACAAAATGTCTGGATATTAGGACTTCTAATTTACATTGCCTCGGGCAAGCTGATTATATGGAGGCATTAGGGTTGTAGCTGACATAGGAAGGTGCAAGAAAACTTGAGAGAAACTACTCTCTGCAGCCAGTAGAAGTTTTTTTTCATGCTCACTGCTTTCAACTATGTAAAAAACAAGAAACAGAAGTGCCTTTATCTAGAACTGGAATGTCTGCAGTAATGTTTTCTTTTAATATTGTTTAAGCAACGAATTCAAATATTTTAATTGAAGGTATAAGTGCCAGAAAGAATATTATCATTGATGGGAAAATATGATTAACCAGCTTTCTTTATCTCGGAGTACTGGTTGAACCTACAACCTTTTATTTTTCACTGCATTATTGTCCTTAGCAAATGCATTAATACAAAGGAAACAAATTAATGGGCAGAGGTTATATTTCTTCTTGGCCAAAATACTACATAGATTGCATCCCGAACTTTTGAAAAACAACCAAATGGCACCTCCAATTTTACGGGGGATCATTTATGCATCTAAAATAAATTTTTTGGCACCGACCACAGATCTCAAGCCCCAACAACCCATTATTTTCTTCCATGGAAGCCTCACATCCTTATTAAACACACCAGATTCCAAAATCTAATGGCAAATTTTTTTTTTCGTCCTCTTCCACCGTGATCTCCTTCATGATTTTGTTGATGGGTTTCTTCTTAAGCATCGAAAGGTTGCTAAGATCAGTTTCGGAGAGAGCTTTGGTTATTTACTTGATTGATTCATCACGAGGAGAAATAGAAGCCAAACATAATGAATTTAAAGGAGAAGAAGAAACTACTAAAATAAGCGATCGAGTCTTATTGGTTTGATGTAAAATTTTAGGATCTGGATAGAGTTTTTTTGTGGGAGAGATCCATGAGTTTAGAATAGGCGTTTGATGAGCATTGTAAAAGCATCGTTTTTCTCCTACTCTGAGTTCTCTCACTATGCAACAGGCAATAAAAGAGTTTTATTTATAATTAAATTTTATTTGTTGAAACTCTCTCTTTTATATGATAAACTCTTCTATTTCAAACCGGATCAGGATTAAGGATTTTTTTTTTTTTTTTTTTTTTAACGTCCTTTTTTATATGAATAAACTCTTCTATTTCAAACGGGATCAAGGATTAAAGGATTTTTTTTTATTTTTTTTTCATTGCAGAAATTTAGAGTTCGAAGAGTTGGATTCGAATTTTTTTTTGTAGAACTAAAAAACAAATTTGATTTTTTTAAAAGAAACTAAAGAAAAAAGGATTGCACTTAAGAATGAATAATATTCCTTTCACGCTCCATTATGCAGCTTTTTTTTTTTTTTTTTTTTTCATTCAGAAATTTAGAGTTGAGAGTTGGATTCGAATTTTTTTTTGTAGAACTAAAAAACAAATTTGAATTTTTTTAAAAGAACTAAAGAAAAAAGGGATTTGCACTAAAATGAATATATTCCTTTCACGCTCCATTATGCAGCCGTATTCACTCTCAGCTGCCAGCTTGGAAAGGTGCCAGCTTGGGAAGGTACTTAATTGGTGTAAAAGATTAACTAGAGGTGTATAGCTAGTCCCTGCAAAGTTAGGAGTGCGGTGGTTCAGCATGCAATCCATGTATTTGGTCATTTCTTCTAGAATTTGGACGGAGCTAAGCTTTTTCCTGATATTCAAACGGAAGAAAATAGAACTTTTTTATTGTGTGTGTATCACTTTCTATGTATATTATTTACGCTGGAAATAAAACTAACCATGCTCCTATAAAAGATGTTACAGTTTATATTTAAAAAAAGAATGAAAAGAAAAAGAGAACAAGAGGAATAAAAAGAAAGGGGAAAATGGGCGTGCCTTTATTAAATTCCTACTCTGGTGTTTGTCAAATAGGTATAACAAGAGAAGGGGAAAAGAGAAGAAAAAGAAAAAAGATGAACCCTTTACACAAAACGATAATACAGAAAGTTACTTTGGTATGATTTACATTGCGGCCTCATCTAGATTAACATACTGCTTTGTGGATGAAATTCCTTTATACATGTTTCCCCATAAACAATGAACCCCCAAGTAGTCTTCTTCAACTCCTTGAAGGACTACCGACCATATCTTTTCTCAGCATGTTTCAATTCTGTGTAAGTTTCTAAGAATGTTTGCATCAATATTTTTCTACTTTGTACATGAAGTGTGGAATTTACTTCTTATGAAAAGTAATCATGTTCATGAAGGCGAGAATACGGCAAGCTAATCCAAATGCAATGAGGAAGATTAAACAACGATACCAGTGACCGAGATCGTACCCACTTTCCATGAGCGAACCACACCGCGTTATCAACCATACACCATAGTATCTGAAAGTTAAAGATGGAGCAAAATCAAGATTAAGCTGGTAAACATACAGAGACTAATTATCACATATGGGGAAGCATAGTGTAAGAAACCTTTTGGCATTTGATATAACAAATGCTTCCAATGCCCATTTAGTGTAACACAAGTCAGATAGTTTTGTAATAAATTTGCTGTCTCCGCGGGTTGCTATTAGAGTCAAAACAACTGGAAGAAGCACTGCCCACTGCATAACATAAAAGGTAGCTTGTGAGGGGAAACTTTGTGTATCTGTAGTTTGTCTATATATGCATTGTTTTCGAGACACTTACCAGTTGAGCTGGACCAGGGTCAAAGCAAATGGCTAGTCCATAAGCTATCCCAGTCACACAGTAAACCAGACAAATCAAAACTACATAATTGTCCGTGACTGTTGATCTTGGATTGTTAAAGAAATAGAACATTGATAGATACACAAGTGGCTTCACAAATGTGTTGAAATGATCAACTGTATCCTTTGCAAGAAAATAAGCCAAGCTGCTCATGCCAGAAGCACTCTCTCTCCAGTAATGTAGCTTATCCAAAGAAAATGATCTCAGAGCCGCGATCTTGCAAAGTAGAGCTGAAATCCATCAGAATTTATGGCCAGTGAGAAAGCAAACCATGCACAGAATAAACTTGTATGGAATTTTACTTGAAACTTTTCTGAAAATTACATAGCTACTGTAAGATTGACATTTTAAAGACTGCTTTTTGCGTTTTCCCCCTAAAAGGAATTCTACAATTTTCTCATTCAAAACATCAAGCATCAAACAAAGGCCAAATCAATTTACTCATTCATACATACCATTGGTCACTGCATATACAAGAATATTTATAAAGGATTTGAACTTACAAACTGCAATGACGGTGTATGTGTAACCAAGAACTCCGAAAGTTTCATCGCTCACTTTAGCTAATGTTCCTAAGCAAATTCCAGCAAGTAATAAAATTAAATAATCTACAGCCTGTGTCCTTGCTTCTCGTAGTCTCTGTTTGCATATCCTGAAGGGGAAAAAAAAGAAGAAGTCAAAAGTAATCATGTTTAAACCATTATGATGAACTCACACTTGATGCTGGCAAAAGATTCAAAGGTTTCAGTAAAACTACAAGAGCATGTTATTCAGCAATTCCAAATTCACAAAAAAATTAATAAAAGAAATTGAGAAACAGGAGTAATTAATTATTGACAATTGATCATGATAAAAAGTATTGGCCTTACCTTCCCAAGAAGTATCTGTACTGTAGAAAAACACCAGGGGTTCTCCTATTGGATAAGTCGCCTGAGTCTATAAAATTGTTTTCTATATCATCTTTCTTCACCTCGACAGTAGATTTCACATCCTGCCAGAACTCTCCAGCAAAGGACTGTGGTTCAGATCCATTTTCACTTGAACTGGCTCCATGAGTCGAGTCACTCGTTGATGCTTCCAATGCATCAGCATTCTGCAGCATATCCATAGGAACTGGGTAGCCATTGTGAAGCATCCATCTAATCGGAAGTTGTTTATAGTTCACTCCTGCAGGTTTTACTATCCCCTCTAAAATGTCAATGAAGTAATCTGGAGGATTCTCACGCTCAGGTACTGTAATTCCGAGGCCACTAAAGTACTCTTCGACTTTCTTCACTGATCCATGGTACACTGTTAAGCCCCCCTTTGCTAGAAGTATCAAATCATCAAACATCCTGAACAATGTGTAACTGAAGAAGGAAAAAAAATGTTTTTCTCATTTAGCAAGCATATGGCATTAAAATGTTATAGAAAAGCAAAGAATACGAAAGTACAGTACACAGCAAATAAAAGTCATCTGGATTCTTGTAATGTAAAGCTAAAATTTACCTCGGTTGGTGGACAACCATGCAAATGTTTACCCCCTCAAGAGCTTCACGTCGCAGAGCTCTAAGCAGCAAAAGGGAAGAGGAGCTATCCAAACCAGATGTAGGTTCATCTAATATCAGAAGTGAAGGTTCCATAACCATTTCAAGCCCCACATTCACTCGTTTCCTTTGACCTCCAGAAATCCCTCTCTTCTCCACTGTTCCAACTAGAGAATCTCGCACATGCTGCAGCCCTAAGGCCTCTATGACTCTTTCAACAACTAGAACCTTTTCTGGTTTCGGTAGATCAGCAGAAAGCCTACGATAATGAAAAGCCAGTAATTTAAGATGCTTAATAAACCGAAAAGGGGATATATATATATATATATAATGTAGCTTCCCTGTTGGACGAATTCACTATTGCATACCTGCATCTTGCACTGAACCAAAGATTCTCCTCTACTGTCAAGTTTCCATGCACAATATCATCTTGAGGCACAAAACCAATGATTTTCTTGTATGCCTTGATTGGTTCTGCCTTACCATTTACCAAAACCATTCCAGACACATGGCATCCACTTGCCTTTCCAGTCAAAGCAGAAAGAAATGTTGTTTTTCCAGCCCCAGAGGGACCCATGACAGCGGAAACTCGGCCAGGTGATAATTTTCCAGTCACACACCTTAGCAGATGTTTGTTTTTATGCTTCAAAGTGAGGGTTAGGTCTTTAAACGCTATCTCAATCATGGGTCTCTTTCTAATTTCAATATCACTAGCCATTGAAAGCATCCCAGAAAAGGTTAGGTTCTGATTCTGCTCCTGCATAGCCTTTTCCTTCTCAATCTGTCCATATGCATACCTGAACATTTGGCTCTGAGTATGCAATTGCTTACCCTTTGGTGCATTCTTTTTTAGATTTTTATCTCCTATCTCCATATTGAAGCCTTCGTGACTCTCAGGATTATCCTCAATTTCATGCAGCATCTTTGTAAGGCTCGCTTTTTCCTTTTTCTTTCCTTTTGAATCACCTCCATCTTTACCTTTACCAGTGCCTTTTGACATCTCTGCTTGTCTTTTAGATCTTGTACGAGAAAATGTGCGAGATAATTGAGTTTGCAGTCCAATTGCGTGCTTCTTGGCAATGTCTTTTGCAGATTTCCATTTTTCCCGTGCTTGTGCAGTTTCTCTCACACTTTGAACTGCCTTCTCCCTAGTTTTTGCTTGTCTTTTCTCTCGAGTTGCGAGAACTTGATCAGAACAGTTATAGATGATGATAAGCAAAAAACACAATCCAGCCTGCATTGAAAAATGAAATGTCAGAGATGATGGTTCTGTGTATAAGATAATTTGTATATGTCATATAGCAGAAAATATATGCACGCCTAGGATTTGGATAATGTTTAATGGTTCCAACAACATAAATTATCAACAATTTCCACTAACGGCAAAATATAATGTCCAATAATTTCACTGATAATTTGAAGATGTAAAATAAAATGCACCTAGGAATAGATCAGTAGATATGTTTTCATTCGAGCCTTTAAAAGGAGTTGCATAATGCTTTTTCAATCAATCCTGCATCCTTCCTAATTATATAAGAAATAACACGAATCCAAGCTGCAATCCAGTCAGGGAACCAACACCAAGGGTTGTTTGGTATAAATGAAGTCTATAAAATTTTTGTGGAATTCATTTGAAATTTCATATTTTCATGTTTGATTTGAATGATAATATTCATTTCAGTCCCATGAATTCAATTTTGTGGAATTCAATCTAAGAGACTAAACTCTATTATCTATGAATGAATTCTATCCTTCAAGTTCTTTTCTACCAAACAAGAGGAAAAGCAAAAAAAAAGTAACCAAATAAAGAAAGCAGTTTAGTTGATGATTCTTTCACTTATCTTAATATTCAGACTGCCCGTGGCTGTTCTTATTTTAAATTAGCCCATAATATAACACTCTGAAATTTGATAGCAAGCAGGAGAATGAAATATCAAATTCTTCTCCAAAGCATAACAAGAATTGAAATATAGCACAAATGAAATCATCATAGAAGCTCAAATATGTCATAATGTCAAAGATTAAAGTGTAATTGGTCACTTACAAAAATCAAGATGCCATATGCAGTGATGTTTTGATTTGTTGATTTTGGTTCACAAGTTGCCAACTTAAAACACCCTGCAAAGACATCAGTAAGAGCAACAGGCAATCAGAACCATCATCTTGTTAATTAAACCAAATTTCTAATTCAAAAGGCATAGATACTTAAGACAAAAAAAAAAAAAAAAAATGCAAAAGACATCAGTAAGAGGCCACAGCAGGCAATCTAAGAACCATGCACTCTTGTTTAATTAAAACCAAATTCTAATTCAAAAGGCAATAGATACTTAAGACAAATAAAAAAAAAAAAGAAAAGGGTAAGTCCACAAAGTAGACATTAAGAAAAAAAAAAAAAAAAAGAAGGGTAGTCCCCAAGAGACACCCAAATGGCTAAAACTTGGTATTCCAATTTAGATATCCTAAAATTCAACACCTAATAGTGTTTTTATGGACAAAGGAACCTACCTGCTTGAGATGTAGAACCAGTCCTACAGTAATATCTGAAACAAGGAAAGCAGATAAGTTGCATCAGTAATAAAGAAAATGATGCAATGGATAACCGTGATATGCAGTGAAGGGGAAAATAAAATTTTTTACAGCCAAATAAAAATAAATGTAACTTGCAATTCTATAGAAATACATGGGCTGGAGGTTTTGGGATAGTTATCAATACCCACTACTGCAAGGCAGTTTCTGGACAGTGGATGGACAAAATGATCCTGGTGGACAGAATATCTCTCTGCTACTCAAAATATCAGCCCAAATATCAGCTCCCCCACAAGTATGATTTGGCCTTCCAGCAGGTGTTTGGTAATTGTATCTGCAAAACATTTCTGCTAATAAATATTAATGTATGCTAAAGTAGAAGAAAATTGAAGCAAAAGGGTAGAGAACAAGAATGAACTTACGGGTCACATATACCGGTGGTTTTATTCAATTTTGAAAGTGGGCAGTAAGCACCTAGCGGGCATGCTTCAGTGAAAAGATGGACAAATGACAAGCAACAAAAAAATTAGTCGAAGCTCAATTTGGAACAAATGACAGTGCATCCACTAAACAAGATAACTGAAAGAAAATCCAGCGAGTTCCAAGAAGTTGTGCCTCAATACAGAAATTCCAAGTATATTTACGAGAAGGCACTGCTGATACTTTCTCTATATAACTAAAGTAAGCTACAACTCTTTTTTCTGAGCATGCAACTTTTAACGCAACTTTATTTTGCAAGGTGCACTCTATTAAGTTAGATCATATTACAATTTCATTTCCTAATTTCTGGAATTGAACTACAAAATATGTCTCTAGAAAAAATCTCACACATTCTAACAAGATGTATTCTTGGTTGTTTTGGGAAAAAAGTCCATCTCCTAATTGGTTTCAAACTCAGGAACACTGAGTAAATTGATTATATAGTTTTTCATTGCAATCAATCAAAATATTTAGATATTCAGGACTTTCCTTGGTAGCAATAGCAATAACACAAAGTTGATTGGAATAGAGTGCTTTCGGTAGCAATCCAAGCAAAGCATATATTCGTAGGCTTATTTATATGAATACTTATGTTTAGATATAAGTGTTTTATCTCATCATCCAGAAGTAAAATGATAAATGAGAGAGAATGTTTATAGAGAGCATCAAAGGTGATATGGATGGTTATTGAGGCATAAGAGAAAAAGGCTGTATCTAACCAACAAATGTAAAAACAAATACCAAGGGACAAATACAATCTGCACAGTTAAAGATTAAGAATACTTACGTATCATGCACGTAAGACCATGGGGGCAAAAGAAACCCTCACAACAGGGTTGACATTCTGTGCTTCTATCAGGCATAGTTTCTGAATTTTTGAGGTCAACCTTTTTACCACGACCAACACTACAAGCCCATCCTGGCTCACATCCAGAAACCCATGTGCTTAAATTACAGTTTTTGTTAGGTTTTAAATAATTGGAACTCTTTGATCCTTGTGAAAAGAAACTATTGAAGTAGAACTTGATTTCTGCTGCTGTGCATATCCGCTGTGTCATATCTCCTGATCCACCAAAGCCCATAAGAAATATTCAGGATAATTGTATAGCTGAAGCCTAAAGGACACTCAATTATAATGATAAAATTAAGAAATTATTCAATAAATTAAGTCTATGTTTGGTATGATTATAATTGAATTTAATAAAATTAATGGAATCAAATAAAATTCAACAGAAAAAATGAACGAAAATTTAATTGATTTCATTACATTATATTCACTTTCATCACCAAACACAACATAAGTTGTTTATTGGGGTAAAGAAGTGCAAAGTATTGAATGAAGCCAATGTAAATCAAAGCATTAGGCCCTTAATTCGAAAGCATATTACTTGCACAATATCCTCATTCTCATAATCTAAGCAGGAAAAAAAAAAAAAACAGGAGGAAAGAGAACCAAACTTTTGAGTTTTGATGAATCCAACTGCATCTAAATATCCTGTTGTTATGCTTAAACATGGTTGATTCACAAGATTAATTTCTTTATGTAGTTGTTACCCCAAGGCTTTCTACTCTTTGCTTACAACAAGAACTCATACTCTTTCTTTCCAATTTGTAAACCAGCTTTTAGAAAAGCACATTCTCTTTCTTTTCAATTCTAAATTAGTTTCCATAAAGGAACAAAATTATAACAAAAAGTAAAAAAATTCATCTGGACCAAGTTGTAGAGCTTCTACTGAAGTTGAAAAGCAAAATTAATGAATTATATGTCAACTATGACCTTTGCATCTTCTAAGGAAATGCATACAGCTTATTTATGTTTCTATGGCTCAATAGATGAGGCAGTGCTTCACTAAATCAGGAGCTCAAGTCTTTAATCCCCGGAACCCCTCTGCTTTTAGAATAATGTTACTGTAAATATTTGTTTCATATTCTATATTATTATTTTAAATACATCAGAAATATGTTTTAAAGTGGAAGGGGGTTCTCAGGGATTGAACCAACCAATGCAGGTGCTCGATCAAATGGCTACTAGTTCAGTGACATTGCCTACCCCGTATTGAACTTAATAACATAGACAGATACAAATAATAGGAATTGAATTGAATATACCATACCTTTAGTTTTCCTGGCACAATCCGTAATAAAATCTGTATTTTTGGAGAAATTGAATGCCATATTCCAATCTGAATCCCTGCAAAACCAAGCCAAGACATCTAAACCTCCATTCCAAATATCTTTTCTTTAAGAAAAAAAAAAAATTTATGAACTTATACACACACGTCCGTTATGCAGAAACCAAAGTGTTTCTTTATGTCACTCTTGAAAACGGCGGTGAAATTTGAAAAACTGTTATAGACCAGCTGGGAGAGGAGTTGCTCCGCGGCTGGATTATTGTTGCTTTGAGCATCCTGGCAAGAAATGGGTTGCACAGATAATAATAAGATAATAGCAAAGACATGGATTACAGAGAGAAAATAACAACTTTGTATATTATTCTTCTCTCTGCTCATATCTTTCTATCAAGAAACGTTACAGTAGGTAATATTGTACATAAAGAGGACAAAAAAAAAAGATAAGATAAGAAACTGATTAACCAAAAGAAAAAAGGTTCAAAAGAGGAGTATTGATAAAGATGGTAACAGAGAGATTGCGAAGATGATGAATTTGGAGCAATAGTAACCAAGGGATTTGGAGCCGTTAAG
Source organism: Jatropha curcas (assembly GCF_014843425.1). Next base: position 227,584 of record NW_023591191.1, on the reverse strand, counting down.
GTTGGTGTTTTGTCGGAGCAAGAAATGGCGGAGAGAATGATTTGGCGGGGTAATAGGGGAGGGAAAGTTTAGAAATGCAGAGGGGTTAATTGGAAAGCTTTATACGTTTGCTCGAGTAGGAAGGAATCTATTATAGAAAAAAAAAAAAACATATATTCCAACTCGGTTGTGTTTTTTTTTTTTTTTTTTTTTTTTTTTTGCGGGGTAAATAGGGGAAGGGAAAGTTTAGAAATGCACGAGGGGTTAATTTGGAAAAGCTTTATACCGTTTGCTCGAGTAGGAAGAATCTATTATAGAAAAAAAAAAAAAACATTATATTCCAACTCGTTGTGTTTTTTTTTTTTTTTTTTTTTTTTTTTTTTTTTTTTTTTTTTTTTTTTGTTATAGTAAGATTTTTTTTTCTTTTGGCCAATAGGATTTGTCCATTCTAGATTTCTTTTTTTAATCATCCATTCTCCACTTGTATTAAGACTAGTATTCAAAAACATGCAGCTGTGTAACATATCCATTATTTATAATTTATTTTATTATAAAGACAATATAAAAATTTAATATTTTTGTTATAATTATTATATGAATAAAAATAGGTGTAAACTACCATCATATATATCTAGTATTTGATGAAAAATTTTAATAATTTTTTACAATAGATTTTTTTGATAAAATGAAATAGTTACAAAGTTGAAAATAAATAACCATTTGATCTAAGATATCGCCGTAGAAAAAAATACATATATAAATTATTGGTAATCAAATTCAAAAAAATTTTGTGATAGTATATCAAAATAAAAAAAATCAAAAGTTAAAATTAGTACCTAAGTCATTATTAATAATAAAGCCAGAAGTTTTCGATATAACAATAGCAAAGAAATTCTTAATAGAATAATGGTAAAAAGTCTTTAATGAATTATTGATAATAAAAGCAAAAAAATCTTAATCCTTGTGATAGTAGCCAGAGAAATATAATTAATTTGATAGATTAAATTTTTCCATTGAGTTAAATTTAAATATTTATCCTTTATTAATCATAATAAATATAATTGTAATATTAAACTAAAAATATGCAACAAACTTTAACAAAAAAAAAAAAAAAAAAAAAAGGAGCGTTAAATGTTAAAAAAATTACAATCATGATTTAAATAATTTAAAAAAAAAATTAACAAATTTATACTAATTGAAAATTGATTGAGAAATTTACTTAGTAAATTAAAGATAAAATAATTAATACATTCAAAAGATAAGACGAAAAGTAGCTAACAGTATTAAAAAAGCAAACAAAATGAAATATGAGAAAAAAAGAATTTCAATTTATAATTTATAAATTTAATTATTTAAAATTTTTAATATAAAATAATTAAATCTTTTTGTAACAAAATGAATTTTCATTGCTAATTAAGATTGGATAGAATTTTCAATTACGATTTCTAATATATATTTGATTAATATATATTTTGATTTGATCATTAATCATCTATTATAATTATATATAATATATTTTTTTTTTTATTAATGATTATTATTATTAGGAATCCTATATAGTTTGAATTGTTTTGAATTATATTTTTATTAATTTAAATATAATTTAAATAATTAAGTGTACATTTTGCTTGTATTAACCTGTCAACAGGAAATAATACAAACTTCAATTAAACTAATACAAATTAATAGTCACAAAAGTCAAAGATGTTTATGCCTTACTTTTTTTCCCAACTAATGAATTTATTTATTCAAAAGTAAAATTCTCAAATTTTAATTTTCTTAACATATATTATTTTATATGAATATTATGATAGAATTTATTATTTTATCAATTGAGAATTTATATTTAAGATAGAAATTTTATAATCTGAATAATGCAAATTAGCTTTATTTGCATTATAAAATTATGCAATTAATAAAATTAAAATCTTGAAAGTTTTATATTTTTACTATATATTTCTTATATAATATATAATGTAATTTATTATTTTTTTCAATAGAATTTATGTTTAAATAGAAAATTAAAATCCTTAATAATTAAATTATATTTATTTTTCAACTAATAAAATTAAAATCTTTAATAATTTTCTGTTTAGTAGATTAAACTTCTTATGGTTGCTAGAATATACTTAATAAATATAAATAAAAATTATTCTATTAATTTGTAAATAAAGAAAGTTCAGATTATATTTACCGCAAAAAAAAGACATGATTGTAAATTTAATAATTGTAAATTAGCAAAGCTTGATGTAATAATTCTTCATGGTCAAAAGCAACAAATTCGTGATAATCAAGAGTAACAAATTCTTGATAGTCAAAATTCAAAAAAAATTAAAACCAAACGTATATATAGTGATATGATAGAACAAACTCCTAATTAGAATAATATTAAATGACAAATTCCTAATTAGAGTGAAATTAAATTATAATATTTATATGATAAAAATAATAAATTGATATCAGAATGATAATAGGATTAAAGTCAAATTTCTAATAAGAATGAGATTAAATTTATAATATTAATAAAAAAAGCTACCAATAAGGGATTAATAAAATAAGGGATTAATGAAATTAATATCCTTATATTATAATATATTTATGATTAATAAGATATTAAATCAATGTATCTTTATTATGTTTAGGAATTTCAAAAGTTTCTAATGTAGAATATGACTAAATTAATTTTTAATGAAATTTTCAATTAATCACCTAATAAAATAACTAATAAAATTAAGAGTTTTCTAATTAGAATAGAGACTAAATTATTATTCAATTAACCAATTAATTAAATAAGTCTACAAGTAGCATTTTAGAAAACTCAAACTTTCGCCTCTTATTCACTAACTTTTATGATATATATATATAATAATATTATATATAAATATATATATATATATATATATATAATTTAATTTGAAATTTCTATACATGCAAAAAAAATTATGATTTATTATATTATAATTTAAATATTGAAATTCTCATGGTTATTTCACTTTCATCGAAATACTTTAAACTAAAAAAATAAAAAATAAAGATTATCTTGATCAATATTAATTTTACAATCCAAATAAATTTTTTTTATTAATAAAATATAAAATAAAAGGGAGGAAGAAAAGAGAAAAGGAACTGAAAATAGGTGTTGTATTTTGGTTATAAATTTGCAACGGATAAAAATTCCGTTACTAACCTATTTGTAGAACCAACTCTCAGCAACCGAAGAAAAAATTAAGGGAAAATTATTATTTAGTCCCTTAGGTTTTACATAATTATCCAACTAATCCCGAGGTTTGCGCTAATATATAACTAGTCCCTCAGGTTTAACTCCGTTAACTAGTCCCTCAGGTTTAAAAACTCCGTCTAAATTAAAAGGTCCTTCCGTCCGAAAAGTTGATCTATTTTTTCCGTTTTTTTTCCGTTAATTGAAGACTAAAAGACTTAAACACCCCTTCCTCGCTGACGTGGACCGGTATGACCTTCCAAGCGAGGGAAATGAAAGGTCAGACTGCTATTCTCCCAACTCTCTCACGCAAAAAACGTCTTCATCTCCAATGGAGGTGTTGAAGAATTTTTGTAGAAAATGATGTTTATTGACGAACTGAAATGAGCGGTCGTAGCATGTAGTGCTTCGTTTGCGTGGAATCACAGTCTTAAAGCTTCGTTTTGAGGTAAATACCACATACTCAGACCCACTTCATTTTTTGCTTGAAAAAAAAATTGAAAATCAATATCATTGAGGATGTTTATGATGATGATTTTTGGTGATTTTTGGATTATTGAAATGCTTAAATGCATCGTTATGAGTTGTTTTTGTGTGTAATTGATAATGTAATTGAGGGTTTTTGCAAGACGAAATGCCTTTTTTGTTAACCACATGTGGTTAAAATTACAATGTAGGAAAAACTTGGAATTTGATGGGCTTTTTGCCTGAAAGTTGCACCACTGGGCGGTCATATATGAAGGGATACAGTGTATTTGTTATGATGCACAACCTTGACAGAATGAGTTACATTATCCTCTTACAAAACGTATGCAAAGTTCCAAACAAAGAAAAAGATGGAAATGTGGATATTACATGTTTCTGAAAATTATAGAATAGAGTATAGAATAGAGAATGATGCAGACGTTACTCTAATGTTTGAAAGATTCAAGGACACTGATTATATTGAACTGAATTTGGTTAGGAGGCAAGGTGAACCAAGTGTTGTTATGCCAAATGTGTTCCACAGTCAGCTGGCAAATAATATGAGTTTACATAATGAAAATTTGCAGCCTAATAGGGAAGTTCCAGGCAATGGTGTTGGGGAGGCAGAAAGTAATATTAGGTCACAAACTGAGATAAGTGGGGATGTTGGAGATGTGACCATTATTGAGCAAGAAAATGTAGGTGCTGGGATTGAAAATACAGAGGGTACAGGTAGTGGTAAGGGGAAGGGGGCAGAAATGTTGATAGGATCACAGATGTGGGATATTGTGCTGGCTGACAACACTGAGTATTCAGTATTCAGGCTATGTAAACCAGTTAGCAGGGGAAAAGGGAGGGGGGAGAGGGCGATGTAGAGGCAGGGCAAATGTCATGAGCCAATGTGAAATAGGGACAATAGAAGGGGAAAAGGCAATTGCAGTTTTGGAGCCTCTTACAGCTTTTAGAGATTCAGGTTACAACACACAACAACACAATTGGAGTGAGAGGGGGAGAAACAGAAACTGTTGTTTGATAGCCAGGTCCACAGATGATATGACTATGTCTTTTCTTGTGATACTGAAGATGAGAGTAGTGGAACTGAAAAACACCTGAGGGAATGGAATCCAGAATCCAGAAGAGGAAGTTGACTTCAATTGATGATGTTGATGATGGTCCCAGTGATGTTGATACTGACAAGGAACAGTCAGCTAAAAGTAGTGACATGGCGGTTGATGCACCAGAAGGAGAAGAACCTTAAAAAGAAAACACGAGATCCTTGAACAGAAAAATAATGACAATATATTTTGAAACACCAGTTGAAGGTGATATTGAATTCAGGAGTTGGGCATGCATTCTTAAAGTGTTGATAGTTTGTAGGGAAGGCTTTAAGGGATTATGCTGTAGGGAGGGTTCATACTGAGGATGATCAAGAAATTGCATAGTAGGAAGGAGTGACAGCAAAATTAAGGGGGAGGGCTTTGCACATTTTTAGGTTCCATGCAGTGTTGGCTCCAGACTTTAGTTGAGTTTTGTAGTAAAACCCTACAACCTGAGCATACATGCACGAGGTATTAAACAATTAGAATCCCAGTGCACAACAAAGTGGGTGGAGAAGAAACTGGATTCTCAATTGGCTGCTGATGCCAGGAATGAGCTGTGCTTTAATGCAAGCTGAGGTTAAAGGCAAAATGGGCATTTGAGACTGAATATTGGCAGCTTCAAGCCGGCCAAGGACAGCTGCTAGAGAGGCAAGTTGCAGGTTCACACGTTGAGAAGCTATATAAGTGCATGATACATTCACAAGTTCAAATGTTCAAAACCCTGGAAACTTTTTATAAAATTTGAATCAATGCCAAGGAACAACTTGGATGAGCCACTTGTCCTTTAGCTCCATTTTCATATGTTTTGAAAGTAATGAAAGTGGGATTTTTGGAAGGATGTAGGCCTCTCATTGGATTGGATGGATGCTTCCTTGAAGGGCCCTTTTTGGAGGATGTTTACTGAGTGCTTGTTACACTAGATGGGATAAGGGGCGTGTCCCACTAGCTTTTGTAATTGTTTCAAAATAATGCACTGCAACATGCACCTTTCTTCCTTGACTGTCTTAGAACAATGCATTGGACCGGGATGTGATTCCAAAAGCCGATGGACATTCATTTTCAGACAGACAAAAGGTAACTTCTCCAAAGTATTTTATATTTCCACTTTCAACTATTTAGCTAATGATGTTGAATTCTTTTTGACCATAGGGATTGCTTTGAGGCTGTGAGGACACAGTTTTGAAGGTTCAATCCACAGATATTATTGTCCAACATTTGTTAATGAACTTCAAGAAGTGCTTTCCAGGGTGATGTTGAGCGAACGGAATTGATGTTGAGGAAGGAATTTTGGATGGCAGCTAAGTCTAGCCATAGTTATGCATTTAAGCAGCATATGAAGAATGTTGAGGCTAAGAATGAGGGAAGGGCTATAAAATGGTTACTGGATATTCCTATTTCACATTGAAGTAGACATGCCTTTCATCCAGCAGCTAAAAGCGTTGATGTGACAAATAACATGACAGAGAGTTTCAACAGCTGGCTTGGAAACTTGAGGAACAAACCAATTGTTGAGCTAATAGACTCTATTAGGCAGAAATTTATGGTTATGCTTCATAAAAGGTTTGCAATGGCTACTGCTTAGGAAGGGAGAGTAACTCCAAAATGCAAGAGTGCATTGAACAGATTGATAAAAGAATCTAGACAATGCAAGATACTACCGAGTAACAATAATGAGTTTGAGGTGAGAGAGGGGCCTGTGGCTTTTGCTGTTGACATTGGGAAAAGGACATGCACCTGCAATTATTGGGACATTTCAGGTCTTCCATGTAAACATGCTTGCATTGCACTTGCATGTAAACACATGCTTGCATTGCACTGGATACATGAGACCTCAATCTTTGAAGACTTTTGTCACGAGTATTTCACAAGTAGAAGTATGAAAAGCCTATAAAGGAGTCATTCAATCCAATTCCAAATTACAACATCCCACCACAACTGACTTTCATTCTTAAAGCCTCCAAACGTTTAAAAGGAAGCCTTGGCAGACCAAAAGACAGAAAGGAGAATACTTTGGAGAATACTTCAAGAGGAAGAAGCTCATCCAAGCACAGCTAAAAGATCTTGCACAGTTAGGTGTGTGACATGCAAGCAACTAGGCCATAATAAGAGAAAATGCGAGCAAGCCCCACCAGCCATATCTCAGGTCAGATTCACTTTTGCAATCTCAATAATTACTATGATGTTTTATAGTATGTGAATACTTAATACGTACCATTTGTTTTATTAGAGGAACAAACAACTTGTGCAAAGAGGAGGAAAAAATTCATCTGGATCTGCTGCTATTGTGGAAAGAGGTGCTGCTGCTACTATGGGAAGAGGTGTTATTGCAACAACAGGGAGAGGTGTTACTGCAACAAGAGACAGAGGTGCTTCTACTTTGAGAGGGAGAGGTGCTTCTGGTTTGAGAGGGAGAGGAGCTTCTGGTTTGGCTTCTGGTTTGAGAGGAGAGACAATCCTATGTCTTGAATTATATATATTTTGTCTTGGTGTTGAAATATGTTGCCAGATTTGGTTTTTTGGTTCAATGTGTTGAGTGAAGATGGTTTTTTGTGTATAGAACTAATATTGATGCGGATGTTCTTTTGTGTTGTTGAGGTGTTGCAGATGGTTATTTTGGCGCTTCACCATCTTGCAGAAAAAAATATGGAATCCTGCTATGTGCCATTTTGTGTTTAACAGGTGCTGCTTGCTGACAACAGATTTGCCACAGTTAGGGAGAACAAGGAATCTTTTTGATTTTCTAGCAAGCCACAAACAAGGAATCTTTTGATTTTCTAGCAAGCACAGGAACAAATGTGTAACTTTTTTTTTTCCATTGTGTCTGTCTTTTTCTTGACAGCAAACACGCAAGTATGGACCAAGTTTGATTTGAGTAGGGTTTTTGTGATGCACATTATGTAAATATGTTGTTTTTCTCTTTTGTGAATTGGAAACATTTGACTAATGATAATGGCACTATTTGTAACCACTCTTCTGCATGGGAGCCAAGTTTGAATAAATATTTTTGCTTTGCAGTTGCTATACTTAAACAAAAAGTATACATTTTATTGCAGAAAGTATATTACGTTCAAGTCATCTTCAATCTTCAAATTGACTGTGCCCAGCTGAGCTACTAACATTCAACAACTAACCCACCACATTAACACAGCCAACTACAAAAACAACATAAACTACAAAAAAACTAACCAAACTACCCTAAATACATTAACAAAAAAAAAAATTATTATTCACAATCCTCTGTTACCCTTGAACAGCAACATTACAAGTAAAGTGAAAACATTATGATAGCCATCAAGCATATGAAAATCAACTTCTTCAAGCTGCCAATCTCCGACTCCAAGCACTCTCTTTTTCCTCCAATGGTCACAACCCTTTTTCCTCCAATGGTCACAATCTCACTGTACATTTTCATCATCTCCCTCTTCATGTACAACATCTCTTCCATAAATTCAAACAAGTCAGTAGCGACACTTCTTTGCCTCACTTCGAATTCGCTTCCTTGAGATCGATCTGATGAATCTATAGCTTTACACCAATCAAGAAAAGACCCGCATGCATTTTCAATACAGTAATAATACAATCGATTTTTGTTTTTTTGTGTCTCTGAGATCCTAATGCCTGCTTTTTTCCCACACTTGCAATGCATATTCACATACCTTCCTTCCCATGCTCCATCGGCTGTGCGCTTGAAGAAGACATGTAGGCTGTCGCTTGTTACCTGCAAATGAAATGGAGAGGAGCTTTTGTTTTTTCCCTTTTTTCCTTTCTCTGCGTTTTGTGGAATGAAATTTGGTCAAACCTCCTTTATTTTCATGCACAGTTCAGTAAGGGCATTCTTCGTCATTATAAAATGTCTGCCTTTGTTTTGAACTGATTTTAATGAAAAAAAACCAACTTTTCGGACGGAAGAACTTTTTAATTAGACGACGGAGTTAAACCTGAGGGACTAGTTATATATTAACGCAAACCTCGAGATTAGTTAGATAATTATGTAAAACCTGAGGGATTAAATAATAATTTTCCCAAAAATTAATTTAGGCTATAACTACAGAAACGGAAAAAAATTCCGTTGATAACACGCTTGTGGAACCTTCATCAGCTCTTAGCAACGGAAATAATGAAACAAGATTTGTTAATTAATAAAAATAATATGATTAAGGAAACTAATATAATCAATCTATTTACAAATAATTATATAATTTTAATTGATAAATAAAATTAAACTTTTTCTAATTAGAGGGTCTATCTCTTTAAATTATTTCATAATAATACTATTTAGGAGAAAACGCTTGTAAGCTTGTAATTATTCACAATTATTAAATAATTACAGTTAGCATATAAATCCATATTATAAAAACTATTATATTAATTGGTAAATAGATAGAGAGTTAAAGGTTATACTTGACAGCAAGAAGAATACATGATTGCAAACTCAATAATTTCAAATTAGTAAAGGCTTGATGTAAAAATTCTTTATAGTCAAAAACAATTAAAATTAAATATATATATATATATAGTGGTATGATGAGACAAATTCCTAATTAGAATGAGATTAAATTTATAATATTAATATAATAAAAATAATAAATTGAAATCATAATTAGAATAAGATAATAAAAATAATAAATTGAAATCATAATTAGAATAAGATTAATAATGATATTTTTGTTGATTCATAAACTTAGCAGAGACATTTTAGGAATTCAAAGTTCTCCCTCAATTGTACTTTTATATATATTAGTCTTTTTTATGACGTAGTTCTCCCTCATTTGTACTTTTATATATATTAGTATTTTTTATGACGTGCCTTGCATGTTGACTATACTCGTTATTTACTCATTCTTTATACTCGTTTAATTTTTTATTTATATAATATTAAGTATAAATTTTTATTTAGATTGAATCGTTAAAATACATTACACTATATAGATACAATAAATATATTTTTTTGTCATATGTCAACGTGCTGATTCATATAGTTTTTATTATACGCTAATTGCTTTTATTTTCTTTTTTAAAGAAAAATCAAATTGATTTGTAAAAATCATTATATAACTTCTATTATAAGTTTATAATAACTTTACATGTTTTATTAATAACTTTTCATTATAATCTTTTATAGTAAATAAATATACTTTAACAATAGAGTAAAGAATCAATCTAATAAATCAAATTAAAATCAGAATCAATCTAATAAATCAAATTAAATATATATTAATAATAATAAATTTTTATTTTTTTAGCTGATTAAAATCATGAAATCATTTAAAAAATTATTAATAAAATTATATTCTTTAAAAAGAAATAGGATTTGAATTATATAGATACCAGTATAAGTAATAAAATTTGAGATGTTTAAAAATAATAATTTTTTATCTTACTTTTTGGCCAATCAAATTAGAGTGCAATTTGTAACTAAAGAAATTTAATTATATCCTTTTAAAATAAAAATTTGAATCATCTAGATATATTCTTTTCAAATAAATTAAAAAATATATATAAAAATTTTCAAATGCCTCATAATTACATATATTATTTAAAATAATAACATTGAAGCTAAATTATAAACTATAATAATAATTTAATAATAAATTATTAAATATATTAATAATTCTACATTAATAATATAATGAAATAGAATATAAATTAAACATAATAAAGATAATAACAGTAAAAATTAAAATATTTATAATAAATTATTAAATTATTATTAATAATCTACATAATAATATAATGAAATAGAATATAATTAAACATAATAAGATAATAACAGTAAAAATTTAAATATTTAAAATGCTTAATTATTTGTATATATTTATTTATTAATTAAAGGTAAAAAAACATCCAATCAAATTATAGAAACATTATATATATTTTTAGGTTAAAATTTTTTAATTGGCTAAGACTAAGATTATTTTATAATATCTTAAATTTTACAAAGACAATATCGGTAATTTTTATTATTCCCCGTTATTTTCACTTTTATATAAAGATAGATAAATAGATAGATTATAGATTATAGATAGATGGATGGATAATATTAAAGTTGTTCTTTTTCTTTTCTTATGGTATATAGTTTATAATGGCAGTTTAGTCGGGTTTTTTTGTTTTTCGCTAAATATATAAATATGTCCCTTGACTTCTTAAAAAATCCTATACACCCTAAAATTTCAAGTGAGTGACATATATTTTGTCTTCATGTATATATATTTACCTGCAGCATTGCGCGGGAAAATTTCTCTAGTATTAAAATTAAAACTAAATAAGCTTTATATAAATAAAATAATAAATTGTATTAATTATTTATTTTTATCCATAAATGCACAATGAATCACAAAATTTCTGAAAAATGTCTTTCTTAATGGACAAATCATCAAAATAACTTTTTTTTTTTATTTATTTCTGTCATACAATTTATAATCGAAACTCTTATTATATTCTGCCATCAACCTTATTGATTTGCTGTAATGACACATCATGATATTATGAGCTAAACCCAAATCCAAAATTACCAAGTATTGTTGTTCAAAAATTTTGTTTAACGATTTGTATGTATTTGTGTTAAGTTGAATTTGTTTACTTAATTCTAATTTGCTCTAATCCTTAAGAATATGCTTAATCATATCACATTAATAAATTAGAATTTACGAGCTCGTTGTGCAGACGAAATTTTGAATGTTTTAATATAAATTAATATTTTATTAAATTAAATGATTCAAAATTAATATTAAAAGTCGAAGGCTTAATAATTGTAAAGTGCAATTCTTTTTATCTAATAAATTTTACAACTTAATATATCAACTCTAAATTTTTTTTTTCATTCAAAAAAATTCAGTTTGTAGCATATAAAAACAAATTTATTTTATCATTGTCTGACCAAATAAGCTTAAAGTCTAATAAATTATTAATAAGACAGAACAAACGATCTCTAAATAAATTAAATACAAATTTAACTAATGGTTTGGTAACAAAAACTTGAAAATTTCACAGATTTTTAATAATATTTAATTTTTTTTCTTTCATTTATTATATTTTTTTTCTTTATTTAAATAACTAGTTAATGTTAGTTTTTTATTGTGCAAACTATCGGTATCAGGACCTCATTACCAGGACCGCTTAATCTGGCTCGAGGTTTAATCATGGAATTAATGTTAGTTTCTAACACAATATATTTGATATAATTCATAATATTATTTCTGTCTATTTGGGTTAAATAAATAAAAATAAATGCTATATTTATAGTAAAAAAAAGATTGGTAAAAAAAAAAAAGGGAAAAATGGAACTCACCGTAGCGGAGTGACCGTAAGAAAGTGAAACTGAGAGAGATAACGAGCCAAATCTCAGACCCTTCGCCGTCAATTGACGTCTCTTGTTTCCTCTTCCAGCTCTCAGTCTCAGTCTCTCTCACTGTCAGCTCAGTCTCTGAAACAAACGCCCCAAACATAATCACCACCACCACCACCACCACCACCTTCACAGTACCATTAGCATCGTGACGTCCGTCACAGTCACCACGCACTACCTCCATTGTAAGTCAGTGAACAAATGAGTACTGTTCACGTCGTCTTCTCTTTCTGTGGCGTCTTGACGACGCTTTCTATCTATAAACCTTTCACTAATTTAATCAGCTCTTAAATACATATTTATTTTTTACAATATCAATTTTCTTCCAAAAAAAAAAAAAATAATAAAAAAGTATTCGAAGCTGAAAGTGAAATATTCAGTTCTGCAATTTTGCGATTTTTTCTTCTTTCTTCATTATTTTTAAATTTTTGGTTGATATATGCATACGAGTAAAATCCGATGATCTGAAGTATTTTTTTATTAGTTACCAGGTGTTTATTATTTATTTTTAATTTTTGATGATTTTACTTATTGAAGTGTACAGTCTGTTTGGTTACTAGAAAACGCAAGAAAAAGTAGAGCAATTTAGTACCTGAGTTCGAAAATGTTCTAGTACACTGAACTTGTGTGGTCAGTTTAATCATCAAAATGCCTAAATGCGTATATCATTTGATTCTCTATTTTTATTAGTTTTATCGATTAAACTTAGTTCGCTGACTTTCATTTTTAAGTATTCTTTTTCTAGGTTTTGAACTGGTGAAGTATTAGTTTGATCGTTGCAGATGTTGACTTATCTTTCCCTTCATTAACGTAAATTTTCTAGTTGCGGAGTGGCAAGTGTTTTTGTGTGGTTATGGGTAAGATCTACGATGATTATATATCTTAAGTTCGTTGGCTCTATGTGATCTAGAGGAGTTAGTTTTGAATTTGATCTTTTTCTTTTATTTGGGATTTGATATCTGGGTTTAATGCAATTTGAAAAAAATTACTTATAAATTTTGGTTTTGTTTGCATTGTTCATGCATATTGAAGCAAGTTTCTCAATCCCTTTAAGGCAAAAAATTTTTTTGTGATCTTTGTTTCAGGTGGAAGCTGTGAAAACCATTTCTTGCAATTTCATATAAATAATGGCTAAGGGTTGATCATTATTTATTTCTGTGATTTCAATCTGTGTTAAGAAAATATATAAAATCCAAATGATTACACACGAACAAGATCCGGATGTTGTTCGGTGGGGTCTCCAGTTGTTTGAAAGCAACCCTTATTCAAATTATGTGTATTGTGATGCTGCTATACAAGACGATATTGATTATTATGCTGAGCAGCATTTCAAGGATGGCTATTATGATCCAGCATGTTGCAATGTAGACCATGATGAGCTTATCGCACAAGCTCTTCAAGAAGAATTATCACAACTTTCGGTTGCAGAAGTACCTGAGTCTCCACATGAAGGAGATGAACATTTGCAAGTTTCTTCTTTCCAACCGGACTGGCATAGTCAATCTGTAGAGAATTATGGTTCTGGTAAATTCTAGAATTAAGGCACAAATCTGATTATTTATTTAGTTTGGGGAGTGGCGAGGTTCTATTGCTTTTGCTTCACTCCATTATGCTTATATTATCTGTAACATATAGGGCAAGAGGGTGGTCAGGAAGGGGCAGATGATGTGGAGCCTTCTAGTTCATGCTCTAGTCCTCAAGAAAATTCTTATCCCACAGAAGATTGGTCATACTCACTGGAGTTAGCAGAGGAATATGCTTTTGAAGATGAAGTGGGAAAATGGTTGAATGAAATGGCCCCCATTCCTGTAAGTGCAGCATCAAAGTAAAGCCATTATTGGTCCCTGTCTTATGAATGATTCTCTCATTTTTGCAATGGACTTTTATCCCAATGCTGCCTTCCAATAATTTTGCTAAGTTTAGATTCTAGAAAAAGTAAAGCCACCCAGCTGTCCTAGATTGCGTGATGCTTTCATTATACTTGTTGAAATTATTGGATCCTTGTTTTCTGATCACATGTCATATGAACTCCTTTTCTTTTCAACCTGTACTTCAAGTTGATTGAAAATTCTTGCCTTCTATAATTTTGTTAAAGGTGCTTTATGCTTGTTGGTTTTATGACCTTTTCCTGTGGTCATCTCCCTGCTTTTGATTTGACCATCACTATGTTAAATGTTGATACTTGACCCAATGGTGTATTTTCCAAAGGTTTGATGCCTTTAGTAAATTCAATTTTTGTTCGTCTGGAGCTTCTTTAGAGTTAGTTTCAATCAGTAAATGAATGATTACAGTAAAAACTAACAAATGAATTGCACACTAAGAATTTAGAAATTGCACACACTTCTTGTGAATTGGTCCAATATATGCATGCATTGGCTTCTTAATTATGACATCCAAATGGTGGAATGTAATTTGTTACCTCAATATTTGGCATTGTGCAGCATGTGCCTAGAATTAATGGAGAAATACCCTCTGTTGATGAAGCAACGGTAGATCACCAAAGGCTATTGGACAGGTAGTCTTTGTTGACTTTTGGATGCAGAATTTTGTCTGGAGCTTACTTTCCCTCGTCAATCTTATTTTTTTCCATTTTCATGATCTTCTATCTTGCGATTGCCCTGGTTATTGTTTTTTGGTTAATTGGTAAGATATATAGTGAGGACACCTTCCCCTTTACCTATGGGAGTTACATGATTGTTGAAATGCTTTTTCCTCGTCAGATTGCAGGTATATGATTTAGTTGAGCGTAAAGTTCAAGGAGATGGTAATTGTCAGGTTAGCCTTTCACCTTAGAGCATATATATGGATTCCATATTCTTGTAGCATTAAATAAGGGTGTACCTAGTACATGATGCTCCCAGCTTTGTCAGGGTTGGGGGTCCGGGAGAGGTTGTCTATGATATGCAACCTTGATGCTGCTTTTGCTGAAGAGTCTGCTTAAAGAAGCATTAGTCAGTAGTTGAGAAAAATACCTAGTGAAGATGTTTGAGATCTGTTGACTTTTTCTCTGTCCACATGGCTGTGATTTTTAAAATTATTTTCATTATCGTTTCTTAAAATGGGCCACTAATACTGTATGAGATTAGGCTTTTCTCCATAAAAAAGGGTAACCAGTGCTCAAAGCACTCCACATATGTGGGCTTTGGGGAGAGGTGATGTGTGCAACCATCCCCCTACTTTTGCAGAGAAGGCGTTTCCATGGTTAGGTTTCTCTCCAGTTCTGCATATTGCTGGTTTACCAAATACTTGCTTGATGGCTTCTTCCTCAAAACTAACAATTTGTCCTTTTTTTTTTCATCCTATCCCAATTTTCTTTCTCAAGTGATCAGTTCACTACCAATATATCAACTTCCTCTAGTCATCCTTTCAATATTTGTTTTGGTATGATGTATAAATCCAGTGCTGTAATTGTATTGGAAACAAAGTGTGATGTTCTTGTATAATTGTAAATCAAGACTGCATGGTCCCGAGAGGCAAACTTGGATTTAGGTTAATCTGGATATAGTCTTGTCCCCTGTAACTATGCACCCTTGGTTGGCGTCATCATACTTTTGTTATATCACCCAATGATATCCCATTCTAACTGGCTGTACTATAAATATATTACTATCTGTAATGTGTTTTGCTGCTAGACTTGCATATATGTGTGTGGCCGAACCCGTAACATCAAACCAGATTCTATTGGAAATATGAATATAAAATCATACATTTATCAAATAATTATCAGGCTTGGAAACAGTTAAATTGCATCTTTACTAGTTCTGTGATGCTGCTCGGCGATTTATATTTTAGCTTGGAGTAAGTGTTATTTAGTAATTTACTGTCACAAGACTAGGAAGAGAAATTATTAGCAGCAGATACTTGCAACTATTTTTGTTAGACATGATATACTTTTTAGTTGGCATCTCTATTAATTTATTTTTGCACATGGTATATGATCTTACAATGATCTAGTCTACCTGGTTATGTCACCTGAATAGCTACTCTTTTATTGTGCTATTTTTCTGGCATGGTATCATATCATGTACTCCCTCCGTCCCAAAAAGATCCATCTTTCTTTTTTTGGTTTGTCCAAAATATAATGCACTTTCCTTTTTTGCGTTATAATTAATCCTTAAATTGTCTATTATGCTCTTATTAAATTTTATCTTTTTTTCAATAATCCTCATTAATTCTTACTTATTATTCTAATATAATAATTGCTCATGTGTTATTTAAGATGGTTAATAGGAAAGCTATATGAATAAAATTGTCCTTTAACTATAATACTTGCTACTTTCTTAATTTATGTGAAAATAGAAAGTGGACTATCTTTTGGGGAAGGAGGGAGTACATTGTATGGTATCTTTGTTTCTTTTACTTGATTGGCTGGAAAGATCTATAGAATGTTAGATTGGGAAAAATATTCATGGTTGTTGATTTTGAATGGAAGACTTTTATATGAATTTATTTGAATTGATTAGAATGACGAAATAGAAGTAAATTCATAATGTACATTGGAAAAAAACAATAATATGATGGTGGATGTGAAATATGTGTAAAAGGATTTCATTTGAAATCCAAACCAAAAAACTTATCATTCGCATTCATTAATTTTATTTCGATTCATGAATCTAATCAACTAAAGGATGTATGGAACTCCATTCAAAGAGTTTGAGCAAAAATCTTTATCCATCCTAAAACAACATATTTCTAATAATTTGTAACTGGATACCATTTGCATGCAGCTTATTTCACAGATAATGTCATATGTCATGAGACATTTAAACTTGTTTATGCCTTATTTGTTGCTTTCACTTGTGAAATTACGAATCCAGATTATGCTTTAAATAAATGGTCTCTTTTTCTGTTACACTTTATATGGTCCTGAATTACTGTGGCTGTAAATCAAATTATAAATTCGTCACTTGAAAAGTTTACTGATGCTTTGATGTTTATTTGTGTGGATGTACTGATGATATATTTCTGTTTCCTTGAGATGCTAGTCTAGAAGGTAAATGCTATCAATTCATGCTAAGTGCTGTTATGAAACTATTGAGACCAAAAAATGTTCCATGAGAGCATGTATTTTTGACATAATGTCTTGCTAATATTTTAATGATGTTTACAGTTTCGTGCTTTGTCAGATCAATTTTATCTGACTCCTGAACACCATGAATTTGTGAGACAAGAAGTTGTAAATCAGGTTAGCGATTCTTATTACCTCAAAAGCAACTGCTTGTTTGATTAAATTTACCAATGTAACTGTTGTGGACTTCTTATGTTGTTATGGATCATCAGCTTAAATCTTATCCTGAGACGTATGAGGGTTATGTTCCCATGGCCTATGGAGACTATTTGGAGAAGATGTCCAAGTATTATTCTTCTCCTTTTTGTTGACTTGATCATTTTCTTTGGATGAAATTTGACCTTGCTTTTACCATAATTTGGATGAAAATAGGAGTGGTGAATGGGGTGATCATGTCACTTTACAGGCTGCTGCAGATTCGGTATGTTTTTAGAGGTCCATGCATGAGACTCTTCCCTTTCCTGTGATTATAAATTGTTATATGGTGTCATTCTTTAGTTGTTCTTACAGGTTCCATAGCTTGCAACATATTACTTCTCTAATGTCAGAATTCCAGTTGCTGAAATTGTTTGCCACTTTTCTTTACTCTTCTACTGGGCCTTTTACATTACTAATAGACAAAAGTTTAAGTCATTGGCATTGGAGCCTCAGACATCACGTGCAATCTTGAATTTTGGAGGCATGCTCTGATTCGGCGACCTTCCCATTTTTCACATTACTGTCAATTGCTAGTGAAGAATATAATGCACATAAAAAAGTAGCTAAAGTTGTTTAAATCAATGTTTCTGAACATTTCTGCTTAAAGTATGAGCAGCATGCGTTGGTAAAATGCGATGTGGGTATCATCCATTGGATGGGAGCACCTGATTAAAACTCTGAATTAGTGTTGCAAAGAATGTTTTGCAATGGAATAATAGTATAATTTTAAATGATGATGTTTAACATCCGATATTGTATTACCTCTCTTTATTAATTAAGAATGGCTACATAAACACCACCATGTATTTTGCCTCTTAACAAATATATATAGTTTGTATTTCTGTTCCCTTTTCAAAAAAAAATTTACTATGAAATTAGTGGTCAGAGATACAGTCATCATAGGTGAAGAATATTACAAAAATATTTTCACAAGTGTGTTGCAATCAAATTTTAGAACCTCTGAAGGTTCTCCAGTGCTTAGACCTCCATAAAAGACTTGCATGCTTGATTATGGCCATTTCTCTTCCTAATTTTTCTAGCAATTTATTGCAGTATGGGGTCAAAATAATTGTCATAACATCTTTCAAGGATACTTGCTATATTGAGATTCTTCCAAATGTTCAACAATCAAAAAGAGGTACATTCTATCTTAATAAGGTTTATCTGGAAAGAATTTCTGGAGTGAATCTTTCTGTACTGTTACAAATAATTCTGAAGCAACTATAGTTTCAGGCATTCTGATAACATCATGTTTTATTTTCTATCATCCTTCAAGCATCAGTGCTTTTGAATTCCTAGAACATGTGTGCACGTAAGAACCCTTCTCATGGTATGTCAACTGATAAAAGTACGCAAATTTGGAAAAAGCTGGTAGTAGCAACTGTGGTTATGCTTTTTGCAGTGATAGGACTTTTTAGGATATATTCATAATATAAAATGCTAAAGTAGAAAACACATAATTTTGATTGATGTTCTTGCATATTGATTATGCTCTTATTTGCCTCCTAAAGAATTGAGCTACTTCTTTGACTTGTAAAAAAGTCTGCAAGTATATAGGCCAGCTTGTCTCTTGAAGATTTGATGTATGGTAAAGTTCTGTTTTAGCTCAAAACTGAAAGGTCAATAAAGAAATTCTTTTAATTGGCATGCTGCTCTAGTTTGAGTCGTCTTTTCCCTCGTCTTGAGCTAGATTTGCAGAAAAAGTTGGTCTCTTGTCTACTTCTTATGGTTGTTAGTTGTCACAAGGCATGCAAGTTTAATATTGTCCCTTTGTCACTGGCAAAGCTAAAAAATGTTGCTTCCTTGAAAGTCAGATGCAAAAGAATATCAAAATGACATCTCTCTTAGTTCCTATGCCAGCTTCCTTTAGAAAATTATGATGAATTTTATTGATTTATCTTCTGTGCAGTAATTCTTTTGAGCTTCTGGGCGGAGGTGCACTACAACTCAATATTTCCACAAGGAGGTAAGATTTTCTTCTACAATCAAATGTTCACCGCTCTTTTTTTTTTTTCATGGAGAGGTTCAGGATGGTACAGTTTGCACCGGTTCAACTTCTCATAGCATTACTACTATAAAATGTCTTTGTTGTTCTATATTCTCACAAAGGTTTAGGGTTAAGCCACAATTCAACTACTTGAATTTGATGAAACTTGATTTCATGGGGCCAAATCTATGATTTTTTTTTTCTTGATTAGCATTATGATTTTCTAGTTGGATATGGTTTGTTGCTTTGAATTTTCTTAAATGTGATTTTCTCAACAAAACTATTTTTGAGTCATGGTATGCTGTCAATAATCCAGATTGGCCAGTATGTGAGACCAAGAAAAAGAAAAAATGGCGGATGTTTCGGAACAAGCATTTGGACTCACTAGATGAATACCAATGACTGTAACAACAAAGTTTAGTTCATTATTGGCTTTTGGAAGTAGCAGCAACTTTCCCATTCCTATTTTCTGCCAGATTTAACAGCAGATTCAGGAACACATTGATGCAGCTCTAATCCACATTATTTCTAGATCAAAATTATATGTTGTTAAATGTTAAACTTTCCTTTTCCTTTCGACTGTTACTGATGTTGATACACTCTTTTCTTGCTCTCCTTTCTGAATGTTCTTATATTGCGCATGCTAGTTTTTGCGGTCGCATGCTTGCTGGAAGCATATCTATATTTACTGAAGAAATTAGTTGATTCCCAATGGGAAATTTCTTCAGAATTTTGTAATTTTCCTCGGTTGTGTTTATTAAATGTTGATTGTACAGATAGATTGCAGGATCCCTTTAATTTTGTTGATTGTGATTTGGAATAGAAAAAATATTTTAGGGAACCTTTTAGATTTCATTCTAAGAACTAGAAATTTTAAGACAATAAAAAATTTTAAGAAACAATAATGAAATGAATGGATCCTTACTTGTGATCTAATTTATTGAGTTTTTTTTTTTTTTTTTTTTTTTTTAAGGACCCAATAATGAACATATGCAATGGATTCCTATTATAATGTGACTTCTAATTTTATTGAGTTTTTTGTTTTTGTGCAAGTTTTTTTTTTTTGTGGCTAAAAACATTTAGAGAGATCCAAATATATTAATCGAAAAAATTATGTCTAATATTTAGGGA
Source organism: Jatropha curcas (assembly GCF_014843425.1). The sequence continues at coordinate 207,094 of NW_023591191.1, read as the reverse complement.
ATACTTTTAAGGTTAAGTAATCAAAAAAATAATACCAATACTACGCGACGACACCCCCCCCACAAATTCAAAATTAAAAACCTATAATTACGAAAATGTCCACGTATACAACCTATATAAGTAAATAAGATTCATTGTAAAGTGCGGAACCTTAAATGAGGATTGAAGATTATTGAATGATTAATGGACCAGGAGAAAGTGCTACTCTCTTATTGTTGTTTACCTAGTATATTCATTTTTTTCTCACGTTGTTAACTACGTGCCTATTGGTTCAAATACGCTTGTCCCGATCGAATTTTTCTCAAATATCAATTGTCGTACAATAAAATTTGATTTTGAAAATTATATCTATCTATTAGCTATGCACACTTTTCAATTGATAAAATATCTATATTCGCTCATATAAAGCCCTCTCTCTCATAAAAAATTCTCCAAAATTTGTCTTCAGTCTATGCAATGTTGTCTGTTCATGTTGAACTATTGAATTTTCTAAAAAATACTTTATTAGAAATTATAATTGGTAACCATTTATATCAAAACGCTGATTTTTGAGTAGAGAAGTCTCCAGAATTATTAATTTCATGTATAAATACAAGACAAGAACTATCACTATGTTTGAGTGAAATTTTTTTTTTTTTTTTTTTTTTTTGGTAAAAAATTTCGATCAAATATATTAATCGAAAAAATTTGTCTATTTAGGTACTTAATTAATAAAAAATAATACAATTACGACACCAAAATTAAAATTAAAAACTAACGAAATTCAGACACCAATATAATTATCCCTAAATAATTGAAATTATATTTGACCAATCACTCTATGTTGTACCTAGTATACATTTTCCACGTTGTTAACACTCCTATTGCAATACTTGTCCCGATCGAATTTTTCTCAAATACATTTGTAATAATTTGATTTTGAAAATTATACTATTAGACCTTCAAATATAATTCCATTACTCTATAAAATCTATTTGTTAGTTTCTGTTCAGTGACTATGAATTTCTAAAATACTTTAAAAATAATTACTAACTATTCATCCTATTTTATAAAAGTCTCAATAAATCAATAATAAACAATATTTAGAATCTCTCAGGATATATATGGAAAAAAATAATTGCGGTTAAACTAATTTAACTAACTATTCTAAACTGTATGAAAAAAGAAAAATTGAAATTATATATTTCAGACGGAAGGAGTATATATTATTGTACAATAGAGTAGAAAATTCAATCTCATAATAAATTTGATTGAAAGACAAGCAATTAAAGAAGGTTGATCGATATAACTGATACATCATTTATTAAACTTTCTTCTTCAAATGCCACATAAAGCCTTAAAAAAAAAGTATTTATTAGTTAAAGAAGGTATAACAACTAACCCACAATTGCAAGCTACGCCAAAGCAAAACCAAGAAAGTCCCACTAACTGAGTTGCTACTCTTTCTACATTTTTCAGATAGTTACTCAAGACTTACCTCAACTAACCTCAGTACCCTTGAAAGCTCCTTCTCATCTCCTCTCTTCCTGTTTCAAATCCCTAAAAAGCATAGCCATTAATGTACATTTTTTTTCTTGCTCAAATCAAATTTCAAGAACAACCCAATTCTTTTCTTTCGTTGTAAGCCAAATTTGAGTTTTTTTTTTTTTTCTTTTAAAAAAAGACCATCACCAACGCTAATTGTTGCTCATTATTGTTTCTTTTGTTCTTTTAATGCCTGCTTGAAGGCGTAAGAGGTTGGAGATACAGTAGGATTTAGCTATATACAAGTGTTATTATATTTGTTCATGGCTAGTTATAAGGGCGACTCACCTGCCAATCTTAATGTGCCTCTGGATATTGTAAGCAGTTCGTTTTCTGTTTTATAGCTTTCTTCTTTTTCCTGTTCTCTCTTTTGACCGTAAAATATGGGATTTTTTGCAAGTACAGAGAAGAAAGAGGATCAGTGAGCAGCAAAAGAGAGAGGCACTTGAAAGAGAGGTATGAATTTGCAATACTGTTTGATTGTTTTCCAGAAATTGTACGTAGAAATAAATGAGAATCATACCATCCAACTACTAGCCAATCAGTGGTTATAGAGATTCAAATTCTGTAACATTCTTTTTTTCCTTTTTTTTTTTTCAATTTCAGATATAACAAAAAAAAAAAAAATAGATAACCAGGTGAAGCCAATCATTTACATTAAGGGAAGCAAATAATTAAAAGATATTCATAAAATTAGCAAAGGTCTAGGTTTTAATTCCCAAGAACTGTAATAAATTTTAGTTTTATTTTGTGAAAACAGAAGAGTAGACGTGGCCAAACTAGAAAGAGAAGGATGAAATATATTATATAGGAAATTTCTTGTCTATCATGACACGTACTTTTATATATCAAGCTAATTAAATATATTTATATATATATTAAAAAATATATCTATTTTGTTTTTTTTATCAGAATTGTCATCGATTAAACTAAAACATTATTTATAATTGATTGTGAGCTATATAATTTATTATAACATTCTTTTTTCAAATTTTTAGGGCCCATTGCCACGCAGACAACCATGCCTAAGTTACAACAGATTATCTCACATAATGCACGACTTAAATTTTTTTTTTTTTAATATATATTTTTAGTTGTCAATTAGTTTTATTTTTACGTGTAAAGAAAATTTTTGTATGAACTGATTGAACTAGGGTTAATTAACAGGTTAACAATAGGGAATTTAACGATTTCAATTCTGTAGCTTTTTTTTTTTTTTTTTTTTTTTTTTAATATATTTTTTTGTAGTTTGTTCCAATTCTAGAATTTATTTTTTACGTGTAAAAGAAAATTTTTGTATGAACTGATTGAACTACATAGGGTTAATTAACAGCAGATTTTAACAATAGGGAATTTTAACGATTTCATTCTGGTACTATTTTTGTTTTATATTCTATTTTTTTTTTGTTTATATTTTGTTAGAGAAAAGACATCAACCTTCTACTAAGCTAAATAATAGTTTTATATTTCTAACATATTTCATGCCCCTATAATTATAAAGAGTATATAAATAGGTACTTTAAATTCTGCGCCTTTCATGAATAATTGTATGAAACAAGAATGAGAGTGTTATCCATGATAAATTTTTTGGATCAAATATTGTCAAAATATAGTAGTAACCTCAATAAATCTTGGGATTCTATCCCTAACTTCCTCCACTCCCAGTATTATCTTTCTACCTCACTTTTCCTATTCATGTTTTTATTCTCTATTATAAGTTGCTCAAAAACCAGCACAAATTGGTTTTGAAAATAAAACCTTTTAAATTTTAACGAAAACTATTTTTCTTATAAATAAAAATAGAGGAAAAATAAACTTATGAGATATTTATTTGCTTTTTTTTTTCTATTTCTTTACCTTAATATTATTAATTTTCCCGTCCTTAGATTTTTTGTTATTTTAAATAGAGAATATGATATACATCTTTAAGTTTATGATATCTTAGAGTTTGACATGATTATAAATATTATATATCACCTTATACATATGATGAATCTTGTTTCACTAGTTTTCGCACAAACCTATTTAATTTATTAAAGTTCTTACTGTAATTCTTTATTAATATTTGTATTATTTTTCGAAATGTAAAATCCCTTCAAGTATCAATATTGATTTAGAAAAGAAAAAACTAAATATATGTTCAACCTAGATTGTTTGTTACAACTTTAAGTATTAGAGAAAAAAATTTGTGTTTATATAATATACCAGGTCATAAAGCGCAGCATTTTAGTCAAGAATTAGCCCATGGATCCTGAAAGTGAAATAATATTTCGAATTAGAATCCCCCCAATCTAGTCATCCAACTTCCAATTAGGGTTAAAACGTGAACAAGAAAATTCAAACTTTAATAGGGGTACCAAAACCCACAAATCAATGGCATGCAATGACCATGGGTGAAGTAATAGTTATATACCAGTCACTTTGTCACTTAAGGTCATTTAGATGGTGATGCCTTAGCTTCCTCTTTACATAGTCGGTGAGTATTTGGGGTTTCATCAATGAGAAATATGGCATTTGAGTACCAATGATTTATATATATATGCTATTTCATAGCTAAAGTCATAATTAAAGGTGATATTATATGATCTTTAATGACTTCACTTTCGATATGAGAAAGTTATGGGAAGCCTCCACAAGAATTACTAATATATCTCTGACCAGAAAGTAAAATAAGATTTTTCTACTGAGGAATGCCAGAAATTTTTCAAGCATAAATGAAGTGCCAAGAAAAAAGTTGGATTGCTCAAGGTCTCCTTCTCTTTGCGAGACCCTCGACATCCCATCACCTTAAGGTGACGCCTCAAATTTTTCCTATTAATTTTGACTCGGAATTTTTGTTTGGATTTAATCTGTTTTTTTTTTTTTTTTTTTTTTTTTTTTGTTAGAAAAACTCACTCTATAGCTAAAAATAGTTTATATTTCTAACATATTTCATGCCCTATATATAAATATATAAAAATAGGTATCCGCCCTTCAGAAAATGTTGAAACAAGAAGAGAAGGTCCATGAAATTTTGGAGCATTTGCAAAATAAGAGTAACCATAACTCTGGGATCTCTATCCCTAACTTCCTTCCTCCCAAGGTATTATCTTTCTCCTCTTCCTCATTTTATTCATGTGCAAAAAGCACAAAATTGTTGAAAATAAAACCTTTTAAATTTTAACATTTTTTTATAAAAAAAAAGAGGAAAAAAAATATGAGTATATTGTTTTTTTTTTTTTTACTTATAATTTCCGTCTAAATTTTTGTTTTAAATATGATATATCTTATAAGTTATAACTGAGTGAATGAATATATTAGAATCACCTATACATATTGATTTGTACTAGTTCCACAACCTATTTAATTATAAGTTCTACGTTCTTTTTTATTATTATTTTCGAATGTAACTCAGTATAAATTTCGATTTGAAAAAGAAAAAAAAACTATATATATGTTCAAAGACTGTTGTTACTGAAAAATTTGTGTTTATATATACAGGCAAAGGAGCTTTTAGCAGAATTAGCCATGGTTGAAAGTGAAATAATTCGATTAGAATCCCAAATCAGCCAACTTCAATTAGGGTTAAAACGTGAACAAGAAATTACTAAAGAGACAAAACCACAACAATGGCAGCAAGCTGGAAGTAATTATATAAGCAACTTTCAAAGTCATTTATGGATGCCTAGCCCTTTACATAGCGGTGGTGTTGGTGTTCATCAAGAGAAAATGGCATTTGAGACCAAGGCATTGCATTTCATAAGTAAAGCAATTAAAGGTGATTATAATCTTAATGACTTCACTTTCAATGAGAAGATGGGAAGCTCAAGAATATTTCCTGACCAGAAAGAAAATAATTTCTACGAGGAATCCAAATTTCAAGATAGAGTGCCAAGAAAAAGTGGATTGCTCAAGTCTCCTTCTCCTTTGCGAGACCCTCGACATCCATCACCTAAGGTACGCCTCAAATTTTTCCTATTAATTTTGACTCGGAATTTTGTTGGATTATCTTTGTGATCCCTTAAATTTTGAGGAGTTCAATTATAATCCTGTATTTTCATATTTCAATATTAATTATGTCTATCGCCAAAATGAAATAATTTTATTGGAATTTAATCATTATCTTGCACTTTCACATTTTATTTTGGTCGAGAGACATATTTATTATTAAAATATGAAACTTCAAGGTTATAATAGGTCTCCTACAAAATTCAGAGCGCTACAAAAAAAATCGCCGGTCAAATTTAAGCATTATATTATTATTTACACTTCCATTTTCATTTATCTTTATGGTAAACCATTTAGTGATTCTAAATTATTATATATATTTTTGGTTTCTTGGGCTTTAGCAAAGGGAGCGACATGTGGAATTCTCATTGGACCACTTACCAAAATCACTATCTAATGCAATTCTATCAGAAGAGAGCAGCAACATTCAGCAATGTCAGCCCAACAAACTATCAGAAAACATAATCAAGTGTTTGAACTTCATATATATTAGGTTGCTAAGAACATCAAGAGCTATGGAGTTAGAAAAGTCAGGCCCAATTTCTAGATCTTTGCAGAATTCTTTAATTTCAAGAAGTTTCAGGACAGACACCACCTCGAACTCCAAGACAAACCTTTTATTACAAAAGGAATCAAGACAACAAGACCCATATGGCATTTTCAATGTGGAAGAGTCAATTCCAAGAGATATTGGTCCTTACAAGAACTTGGTTATTTTCACATCAAGCTCCATGGACCCAAAATGCATTTCAAGTTCCAGTTCTATTCCTTTGCTAAGAAGGTTAAGGTATCTTTCAAAAATTGCACACTTAACACATATTAATTGAATGCGCCAAGTCCGAGCATGAATCTGTCAGGTTTGAAACTCAGCTCGAAACTCAACGAGCCTAAAAATTTTTGGCTCGACTTGAGGCTTGAGTATCCTAAAATAAATATTATATATAAGTATATAAAAGATTGGTAAGGCTCTATGAGTACTTGAGCTGAACATCATTTAATAATTATAAGGAAATATCCAATAATTTCACAGCTAATTTAATTTCAGTGACATAATTAAAGCACTAACAAAAGATTTTTGTGGAGTGCAGGGTCTTAATGGACAATCTGCAGACTGTGGACTTGAGATTCTTGACATACCAACAGAAACTAGCTTTCTGGATCAACATGTACAATGCTTGTATCATGCATGTATATTTTGAAAATTTTATTCTTATTTTTCTTTTGTTATATGCCATAGAGATAATATTGGCTAATCCTGATGTGCTACTTATAATCTCACATATATTGTAACATATTTCAGGGATTTCTCCAATATGGAGTGCCTTCTTCTACAGAAAAACTGTTGACATTAATGAACAAGGTGCATCTCAAACTTTTGAAAAAATGGACGATCTTAAAAATGCTAAGGAGAAATTTCAACAATTACAATATTTTAACCTATATATATATATATATGAATTGCTTTATTTCAGGCAACTCTAGATATTGGTGGAAACACAATAAATGCTCAGGCAATAGAGCAATACATTCTGAGGAAGCCAACATCTTCCAACAAGGTGATTTAATAATTATTAATTACCTGTTAATGTTGTAAACTACTACAAGCATGTATTTTTATTCAACTGACACCATTAACTTACTGTATAGATTCAAACAAAGAATGAAAAAGATGATAAAGAAGCCACTGTTCGCAAACTTTATGGACTCGAATCTATGGATCCTAATCTCACCTTCGCTCTTTGCTGCGGAACCCGTTCTTCTCCTGCTGTAAGTTTTCTATTTTTTTTTTGTCAGCAATCAAATCAGTTCTATTAGAAATTAACAACAACAAGGGAAAAAACTTACCAAAACCGAGTGAAACTAAACCCAAAGTCAGCACAAGTTTCAATGAAAATCCTGGCAGAAGTTTCAATGAAAATCCTCTGAGAAGTTTCAATGATTAATTCTCAGGAAAAGTTAATGGATTTGAATTGTGCAGGTGAGAGTATACACAGCAGATGGTATTATAGCTGAACTGGAGAAATCCAAATTAGAGTATTTACAAGCTGCAATAATGGTGACAAGTACAAAAAGAATTGCATTTCCAGAACTTTTGCTTAACAACATGTTTGATTTTGCCATAGACACAAACTCATTAGTAGAATGGGTTTGCCACCAATTGCCAACTTCTGGGTCTTTGAGGAAGTCAATAGTGGATTGTTTCAGAAGCCATAACAGCACCAGTGGTAAAATTACGGCCATTTCTGTTGAGAAGATACCTTATGACTTTGAGTTTCAGTATCTTTTGGCTATATAGACTTTTCCTGACCTAATTAATTCATTTCTAAAGTTATTTCTTTTTTCATATTGAATAAGGAGAGGGAAACGAGAAAAGAATCATATTGTTTCAACTAATAAATTTTCTCCAACATTTTAACTCTTTTTCCTGTATTCTTTTTCCAAATTTCTATGTCTATTTCAATGTAAATATATTTTGTGAGTGACTATAAAGGAATTGTTATTTTTGTTGAATCCTCTCATTAATTTGCAGCCACTCAATTATATTTCATTAAAAAAATTATTCAATTAAAAAACAACCATTGCTATTTTTTATTATTTGTCTCCAAAGACGAGCGGAAATTAATAAGGTTTGTAGACTGTTAAAATAGACACGGATCTAGATATCTCGTGCAAGTATAAAAAGAAAAACTACAATCATTAGTATTTTTTATTATTTATCTCACGATCCATGACCAAAATTGAAAATTTCTATTAAAATCAATCCAAAATTCAATTTTAGATAAATTGTATATCACCTAAAAGTTTAATGTGCAAATTTAACGTTATTCCAAATTTTCAAACTAAATATTCATTGTTAAGATTTCCTTTAAAAATTAAAATAAAAAAATTCAGAAAGTAAATAATTACCAAAGATGCAATTATGAAACCCCGAGGCTTGAGGATTATAGATTCTCTTCTCCTCGAGTTGGAGAATTGCTAGATGCTGATATGGGGAATGTTATTTGTCCTCCTGGGGGCTGAGTCTTTTAGGTTAAAGTCTCTCATTTCTAATAAAAAACGATACTAAAATTTTGATTAACCTTTTAAAAAATTAAAAAGATAAATTGCAGAAGCAGACTACATGAACTGATGACAATATCCAGTTACAAGCAATGCATGTGAAATATAATTTGATTCCACATAGTTTTGGTTTGTTCCTACATCATATTCAGCTGTCTGAAAGCAACTTGTCCGTACCAATTGAGTTATAAATTGACTGAGTTGACAGGAAATTTATTAATTTGATTGATTAATACAATTTGTCATTGTCAATTTGATTTTAGATTTGACAGATTGATGATTTGTGAATACTAAAATTGATAGCTTTGCTGTATCATGGGACTTCTATATCTTCTGTTTAGGGCCCAAAATAATTTATGTAGCTTTGTATTATTCATGCACTAGTCCGTTCCAATTACTTATCACACGTCAAATTTTAACGTTGTGTAAGAAAATAATTAAATTTATTTAAATTATAATAAATTATTAAATAAATTAATTATATTATCTTTAATTTAATATATTTAAATACTAAACTATTGACATATATAAAGGGTAAATTTAGAAAAAAATTTATTACTCATTAAAATCATAAATATAATAAATATTTTAAAACACGATCCTTTATTAAATGCGATAAATGTTTAGCAATGAAAGTAGTATAAAATTATGTCCAATCATTAAAGATGATTATTGAGTTTTAATAAATCAAAAATAAAAATAAAATAGTTTAAAATTATAATAATAACTAGCAAACTCGATATTTAATGATTGAAACATAATTTTTATGGAAATAAGAACTAATTTAGCTTTTGCACTTGTTTAACGAGATTAAAAATATCATATTTGACATTTTTAGTTAATTTAATTCCTGAAATTTTTTAAAATGATTAAAAATAAAATAATTTGTTAACGGTAAATTAAAAAATGTAAGATGGACAAAAATGAAATGAAAAATTTTTAACGCTAAATTCAAAAATGTAAGATGAACAAAAATGAAATGAAAAAGAGAATTGAAGGAAGAGGGACAAAAATGTAAAAATTCCAAATTCCAATTGCAGTTGTGAATTGTGATGCAGAGACAGAGAGAGAGAAACAGTTGTTAACGCCGTCACTGATTTGGACGGCGGCGAACAAAGACAAAACTATACAATCCAAACAAGGAAGTGATTGCCCAGTGAAAGTGATGAATCATCAGGTGCCCACAAACACACGCATCACATGTCATGCGTAACGGACCTCAAACTCCCCATTCAAATCTACCTTTCTATATTCCTTCTCACGTCCGCCCACAAAATAAGTTACCATTAATTGATTAATTAATTAATTTTTTTCCACTCTCTGTAACAGTCTCACTACTACTAGTCTTAAGCAAAACCGTTACATTAAACTCCTTTCTCTTCACTTTCCCTCTATTCTTTTCCCTCTGCTACCATTTTCCGTTGTTCATTTCAGCACTTTCAGCTCATTTTCGTCTCTTTGAATCTCTTTATAAGGTATTTCATTCTCCAATTGTGGCCTTTTTTTATATAATTTCAAGAACTCCAGAAATTTTTAATTGTTTTTTCTATATACCATATTTTTTTTTGAAGAAACGATTATTGGTTCTGTTTTTTGCCAAATAATTGATAGTTTCTTGATTTTTTTTTCTTGAGTTTTTTTTTGTAAATTTGTTTGATGACTATAAAATGTGTTTAGCTTTATCTTTGTGCATGCTATGCCCATTATTAGACGGGTTTTTGGCTGCTATGAACATGCAAAACAGTGAGAGGAATGAATACTAGTATTGCATCTTTTTCTGGAATTTTAAATGGGTTAATTGTATTTTACATTGTGTATAATGGGTTCTAAGTTAAAAATAGAAATTGAAATCTGGAAAAAAAAAAAAAAGAAGTAATAAAATGTCAAAACAGAGTTGTTTTGTGGGAAATAAGGAATTCACCGTGTTGGGTTTTTATTAAATTATGCTCATTAGCTGAATGCATGTGAAATTTCGAATTTATTGTTTTTATATGGGTATTTCGCCTACTTGAGTAATATTTTTAGGAAAGAGAGAAATTTGTCTCTAAGTTATTAACATTTTAAAATAAATGGTTGTGTACGAAATGGTTTTGCCCTCCAAACAGAATATCTGCTGTTGTTACCTGATTATTAGCAAACAAAATTTCAAGAACTTTTAATCTGCACAGCTCTTAATTTCAATGCAGGAGATTGTAAAAGTTTCGCACTTTTTTTTTTCTTTATCATAAATAACCTTTTTAAATTCTTTTTAAGCTTTGTTTTTGGGGGCTATCTTACTTCCTTCATTATCCTTTTGTACTTTAGTCTTCTTTTCCATTGAATTTTACAGCAATAAAAAGCACGCACAAAAAAGTTAGCTAATCATAGTGCCCATTGAATTCCCTGGCAGTTTATTTTTTAGTTCTATGTTTCCCACTTACTGTTTATATAATTACTCATATCAATTGTACAATGCATCTCAAGTTGTTAGTATCTTTATGGATTTTAACTTTTATGACTATAGAGTGAAGTTGCAAATTTATGCCCCGTATTTGCATGTTTATAATATGGAAATAGGTGAGTTCAGTGCTGATTCAAATTGATGGACCCAGAAACAAAAATTGCTCCGGTGGATGAGAGTCCAAACATGTTCTTATATAGCCATTCCGAGGTACATATGCTAGAGGGAAGTAAACACTTTTGTGATATATAATATTATTATAAAGTAAATTGTATTCTCATCTTTCAGGTTTACTAATAACTTATCTGCATGTTGCTGAAAGTCTCAATCAGGCTAAAGTTTACTTAAAATGATAATTACTTAAAATTTATGCTGAATACAAGAAATTACTAGACTTAAAAAACATTCTCAATTCAAAAATTTAACACATATTATTCAACACTTAAAATTAAGCTTTTTAATTTTCAGTGTGTAAATTTTAGTTTTAACAAACAATACCTTCCTTAAAATTACGCGTCTTGTCCGTGAGATAGTGATTTAATGGCAATTTCATTGTAGCTAAAGGTATTTGCATGACTCTGTCACTCTATGCTATTTCAATGTTCATGATTGTGCTCTTTTTCTTAAGAATATTGATTTAATATGTGTTTTTAAAATATTTTTCTCTTGTGTGGTTAGTATGATTTAAGTAGTTTCTGTCTTGTAACTTTTACATTCTTATAGGCTATATTAATTATTAGAGATTCCTTGAATTTTATTGTTTTAGGCTTTTTTTTTTTTTTTTTAGTTCACTTAAATAAAATGGTGCTATGATGGGATTTATTATAAAGGCATTTTTTGACTAATATGAAATTTCAATTCATGAACTTAATTGTTATGATAGATTCAAAATGTACAATGGAATTGTAATTTTCAAAAAATACAGACCTGACCTGTAATTATGGGTGAAATTCAGGTGTGGAAATATAGTTTCTTCAATTATTATTTATGAGAAGAAAAGAAATAGTTACCCTGTCCCTGGTACATTTTCTGTGAGTGAAATTGGGAATTCATTGATGCGGGCTTAAGAGCTCTAGGTGGTTATGATTCCTTGACAAGGTGCCTTGTGCCAAGACAGGATTAATATTGTTTGGAAGGCAGTAATCCCTAAATAAAATTCTTTATATTTTGCTTCATGTTTTTATTGTGAAGCTTCTAATTCTAATTTAAAATCTATTACAATATACATTTTGGAAATAGTGTTGCCAAGTTTGTAAAAGTATTGGCATTATTTGAAAGTGCACCATTCACTGTCAATAATGATAAGGTGATTTAAATCTTGAAAATTGATCCAAGGTGCTGGACAAAGTCAGCAATGTTTTGAATACAAAAGTTTGAACCCCTAACAAGTTGATAGAACTCACTATGTCGCTTATCTTCTTCGTACAGTGCATGTCAAAAAGATCTTTTCTATTCTTTTATTATCTTCTGAAAACCAGGAAGTAATGATAGCACTAGCTTGTTTTTTTATGTAGTCTCTCATCTTTTTGTCTAGGTTGACCAAGATTTATCTTATTTGTCTGCCTTTGAAGATGAAGTTACAAGATTGCAACATTATTTACCTGAATGTAGCATGGACTGTTTGGATGGTACCGTTGATTTTGAAACATTCAATTCACTAAAAGGCTTCAATATTGGAAGTTTTTCATGTGCATTCAAGTATGATCAGATAAAGTTTGATGGCGGTAATTATCTTGTTAACTTATAGTTATATGCATGCTTATTTTCTTCTCTCTCTAAAAATTGTATATTTGTGTTTTGGCAGCTGTGTGTGCGTTGATGTTGACATAGTTCTTTTGTATTGATGAAATTGTTCATTAATCCAAATTAAGCATCTCATCCATTGATGGTGGATGCCAAAGTTCAATACCATTGTAGCTCATAGGCAAAAATCTTAACGTGCTGTTAAGATTCTTTATCTTACTAAACATACAGTTGTGGAAGACTATTAGGTGTTCAAGCCCTTGTTGCACCTTGACGAATGTGAATTTGGAGGAAAAGAACAACATTGCTCATCCTTTTTAACAGTCAAGATGCAATTCCTCTCACGACAGAGCGTTCAAATATTAAACTATACATGTTGATGCTTGTATCAATACAGTTTGACTTATATTGAAAGTCCTTGTGCTTTTAAAGGTCACCTTTGAAGAGAAGGGGTTTTAGCATAAGTAGAACACTTTTTGTGATTGTCAAAATGAATTCAATGGAACCTTTTCCTGTTGGGATTCAGGAACCTTTTCCTTTGTATTAATATTTCCAGTTCCTAAGCCAATTTCATTTTTCAAAAATCTTGTGAATACTTCTACAATTCTGCTTAACATCATTCTCTGAGCTTAGTTTGTGTTGATTGTTGTTTCTAAATACATGGATTATAGCCAAGAATACTAGTGTGCAATAAGTAATAGTAATAATGAAGAATAATGACAATGTGGCAGAACAAGGATAGTATGATATTCTTCGTGATGATATTTTGCTAAATTTTAATGGAACAACTAGTTCCACATAGGAATCTCTGCTTCCATGTGGGAGTCCATCCCTACAAATGGAAATAGTCAATTCTTAGGAGTAAATGAATTTCATTTTCGTATTGCATTTGAGTTTTTCTGTATATCTATGTTTGTATGTATTCTTCAATTTGTAAAGCAACTGCTTCTTGTGTGGCTAGGACATCAGCTGCTGGCTCATGGAATCTGAGAAAGTATATGAAGCTTGTGGATAAAATTTTGTTGCATATGTGAACATTTTTGTTTTTTCCATTGATAGTCTCAGATTTTTGCATGGCTGGTCATGTTTCTCTTACAAAGTACTTAGCCAATGTTTTTAGGAAGTCTAATTTTTGTCTTGTAATTTGCATAATCAAGGTACCAAAAACTGGATTAGAGTTGAGTTTATATATATATATAGTTTCTTAGATGTCATGTTTCCTCCATTTGTTTTGTTATCCACCTGTTTATTTTTTTTCCAAATTACTGGATACTTTTGTCTTTTCTTTACCCAGATGCGCTGGAATTGTATTTTGCACAAGAAGGAGAGGAAACAAAGGTAGAAGCATGTTTTGAGAGTATTGAATATATAATTGGTCTCATATCATAAATTGCACTTGCTGGAATGTTCATAAATGAAGGCTGATTTTGTCTGTCAATTGGGCTTTTCTTTCTTAGCCCAAGAAAAGGCATTTTGTTCTTCAGAATTCCCAAATGCTAATTTTAGGTCCAGTACAAAATATAAGAATTTTCCTTTTCTCATTTTACGTTTTGATAGATTTCAATATTGTACCAATTTCTGGTTGAATTATATTATTGTACTTGTCAATTATTATTATTATTATTTTTCTTCATTCATGTATATGCTGATTCAATCTTTAGTCTTCTTGAGGAAGAAATATCAGTTTCACAAAATCATTGTCTCAAAAAAATGAAGTGCTATCTGAAATTAGTTTCTGTATTTGTAGGGGAATAGCAAGAGAATGCTAGTCACTAATGAGAAGACCGTTATTGGAGACTTCAGCCTTCATTCCACATGCGAGGAAACTATATTGAGTAATTCCTTATAGAATTCTCTGACCTTGTTTGATGGATTATGTTAATGCTTCTCTTATTATTACCTTCTAAAACTTCTGTTCTCCCATGTCTAGATACTGAACCAGTTGATGAAGTTCCAAATTTGAATTACAGTTCATGGGAAAAATCCTGTCTAGGTGGTGTGGATTTAGAAAGCAACTCCCCGCATTTCAAAGAAAGAGATTGTCATGCTGAAATGTCTGATTTATCTTCTTCAAGGGTAATGCTACTTGAATCTACATATGACAAGGATCCTTTTTCGCTTGAAAAGATGACCACCCAAGATCTTTGTCAGGTTTTCAGCAGAATATTCGGGTGTGAAACCTTAGTTATGGACAAGCAATGGCTTAAACACTGTATTGTGTTTGGTTTACAGAACCAAGGTGAGTTAATAGATGGTTTGGACCATTTGGAATGTGGTACAACTTCCAAGGTCAATGAAGGAAAAGCTGTCCACTTAACATGTACAGCATTGTCTGGAATTGCTCCTGACTCTACAGAAATATTGGGTGCCCAACTCATGTCAGCAGAAAAGCATGTGAAAAGGGAGAAGCTTACTGGTTGCAACTCTTTGGAGAGTATGTCTTCTCCAGTTAGAGATGTTGGATTTTGTTCCTTAGGTGAAAGTAATCCTGTAGATGTGATTGTTACACGGCAGCAAACGCATAGGCCTACTAGGACATGCACCAAAAGACTGGAACAGCAAGACTCAAGATATCAGCACCTAAATATTGGGGCATTCTATAAGAATCGAAGAGATGAATTCCTTCATGTTAGATCTCACAAGCAGCATCATGAAAAGGGATCAGGAACTTCACAAATGATTTGTCAAGAAGAATGTCTGAGAGGATCTTCTGTTCAGGTTCCACTCGAACTTTCAGTCCAGATAGGACACTTGACAAAAAGCACATCTTTGGTAAGTAACACTAATAAATGGGGTAGCGTGAAATTTGCGATGTTCAGTTATTGAGGTTCTTTCTGTGAACCATGTTGTGTTTTGCTCTTTTAGTGTATGATTTTGTTGCTTTCCTAATCTGCCATTTACCTGAAGATGTCTCCCATATAGTTCTTATGCAAATCTGGAGATTGAATATACACATATTTCTTCTGTGCATTTATGCAGTAATGATTTGGTTTTCAATTGTTTATGAAAATATTATGATCAAACTGCTTCTACTGCATAAAGTTTTTGGCTTCTGTTTAGGTTGATGATTTTGACAATTGCAACGACGAGGAGGTTTCAGTTTCCAATGAAGATTTTGATAAGGAAACTTCTTCAGCTGACTCACAGGATAACATTTCAAAAAGTGAATGTGTGAAAAGGAGAAGGGGGCTTAGAAAGAAAAGACAGCGTCACCAGAGGTGGACAACTTGTGAGGTGATGAAATTAATTGAGGGTGTTTCTAAGTTCGGAGTCGGAAAATGGACTCACATAAAGAAGTCATTATTTTCATCATCTTCTCATCGCACATCTGTAAATCTCAAGGTAGTTCATGAATGGTTTATCTTGCATTTTTCACATTTTTTTTTTCTGATACTCTTTGTAATACTTGTGTTGCAGGACAAATGGCGAAATCTTTTAAAGGCTAGCAGCAACGAGACACAAAAAAGGAGAAAGGTCCGTGTCTGAGTGATTTTATCTTTATTGGCTTCATAAGCACAATTCCATCTCACTGGTTCAAACTTTTTGGTCATGTTTAACTGTTCTTGTCTTATAAACCGAATTATGGATGATAATTATTTTTGCAGGTAGAGCAAGAGCAAACACATGCATCACATCAACTGCCAGATTCGGTTTGGCGTCAGGTTAGGGAGCTGGCTGTTATCTATTCATATCCAAGGAAAAGCAAGTCCAAAGTCTCATGCACTAGTTTAGCCTCATCGACTCCCAGCTACTACTGTTAATTCCAAATTCCTTTATACTGTTAACAATTGCTGTTGTGAGTTAGTAACTATTAAAGCTAGAAACCACTGGAAATTTGGTACAAGTGGAAAGCTGGATAGTTATAGAAAGCTTTAGTTAGAAGTTGAGCCAGTAAGAAGAAAGAGTGAAAAAAAAAAAAGAGAAGAAAAGGCTATTTTAAGAATGCCTTTCATCTTCAAATAGATTGTTCTCCCTTCTATTCAAATGCATCATAGGTAATACCCCAGTAGGTTAAAAAGGAATGTCTATAGATAGTGGCTTTTCTTTTCTTGTCGTGAAATATTAGCCTCTGAATATGCTATGCCATAGTTAATGACATGTTCATATATATACCTCTTCCTTAGACAGCTAAGTGTGATTTTTAACTCCAAACCTTTTGGGTAAACAGAAAATTTTTTTAGCATGATTATTGTGTGAGTATTTTTAAGCATCATCGTTTCAATTTAATAGTAATAAATAGACATTTCACTTTATTCCATTTTAAATGTTCATTTAGAATTTTGAGGCAAGATTGATTTTTTTTTTTTTCCTTTCAATTTTAGCCGTTTTTATTAGGCGTTATTTATTTTCATATTTATGTTTAAATTTACTTAGGAGGGTAATTTAGATATTTTATTATTTTTTAGAAATCAATAAATTTTGATTTTTTTCTTAATTTTTGTGAAAAAAAGTAAACTGTTACTCTTAAAGTAAATTAGAAATTTGTTATGTACGTGCAGTTTTAATTTCGAACTTTGTTATCCTTGTGTCCCACCCTCCATCGTGTTTACTAAAATATAATGGGCCCCTGCAGTTTTCAACTGCTCTCCTGCTCCTGGGGTATTATTTTGACCTTTAAAGAGATGTCCTTCTCTTACCTTTTCGAAGTTGACTTTTGTAGGTTGCCTGCCTCGTTTGAGTTAGACTCAATTAGGGCTATAAATGAGCTGTGTTATTGGTGAGCACTTCGAAATTATTTTTTTTTATTAAGAGATGTGATGAATAGAAATAATATTATGAATTGTATAATAGTTGTAGACTCTTTTTTAAAATTGGAGAAACATTTTTGCAGTCAAAAGGATTTCACGCCAAGAGGATGTCAACTTTAAATTTTTTGATTTTTCACTTTTCATGTTAAACGAGAAGACCAATAGAATCGCACTTTTTAATAGCTATTCAAAGCTAGTCAAAATTAATTTAATGAGAATTTACCTTTAATTTAAAGAAAGGGTTTTTTTTTTTTTTGACTTGTGTGATAAATTAATTGATGAGTTAAGTAAAATTTCGTTCATTAAAAGATTAACTCGCTTATAATTTAAGTAATTTATATGAGACATGAATCTTTATTTATTATTTTTATAAATAAATGTTTCTTTTTAACAATTATTTGTTAATAAAATCTTCAATAAATAATTAAAATTCACATTTTATATATAACAAACATTATTAAATTTTTTTAATCAGAAATGATAAAGTTTCGGCCTTGTTTAATATATAGGTGGGTTATACATGTGATGATGCATCTGTAGACAACTCTGTATCTATGAAACTGACTCCAACTAAAATAATTTTAAGAGTTGGACGGTGTATCACCGTTTTCTTTTGTATTTTAATTTTTTAAATAAATTCATAATTAAATTTATAACAGAAATTCAAATTGACTACAAATAATTTGCACGTCAACCCCCAAGCCTATCCGGCACTATTATAATAAATATAAGCTTACGATGCATTTCATACCTTAAGGAATACATCCATATCCAACAACAAATATAGAATATTATACAACACTTAATCCACCCTTAATTCCATTTTTTAATCTGTACAAAGAGACGAACTATTTTTAGATTAGTCAATTTATTCCACTCCTGTCTTCTCAGTCTCCTCGTTACGTTAATCTTTTTAATTTGGGTTTAGCATCTAATCCTCATTACAATTTTAAGTTTAATATTCTTTTCTTAAGATATTCACTTGTGTCACAATCATAAACATATCTTAATTAAAATTTTTAAAAAACAAATAATAAAAAATTAAAGCCACCTAATTCATCTAGGTGCCAATGACACCGAAATCTGGTCGGATACAGTTTTTATACTTTCAGACCAAGTTTTTGAAGCCAAATACAATTTAGAAATCTTCCCTGCCACGCGTCCCATATCCGGCCGTTTAGCTGGATCCACGTGTGTACACTGTATTGCCAGGCGTGTCAGTTTCTGCGCCACGTCAACTGGAAACGAATCCTTCAGCCTCCTATCAATCCACCTCCTTATTCTCCCTTCTCTTCCTTCACCACCACCATCGCCCCCGTCGATCACCGCCACCGCTCTATCTATCAATGAAGTTCGTATAAAATCACCTCTACTCTTATCGTACTTGTATTTCAGTGGCTCCTCACCGGATAATAACTCTAATATCACTATACCGAAAGCGTACACATCGGATTCTTGCGTCGCGATTCCACTAGCTTGAAATTCCGGCGACATGTAGCCTCTCACTCCTTCGAATTGCATAACTCCACTGTTAGATCTCTTTAACTCCTTCGATCTATCTTCTTCTTCTTCAATTTCGTTTATGCTCTTCTTTTCTCGATTCTCGGTCTCATATGCTTCTCCGCACAATTGTGCAGTACCAAAATGACAGATTTTGGCATTGAAATGTGGCTCTGTAATGATAATTCCACTGCTTTTGATATGGTTATGTACTAGGGTTATGTTTAAGCCTGTCTTGTGATGGATATAATCAAGTCCGTCAGCTAGATCGGCGGCGACCTGCATTCGCGAATTCCAAGAGGAGAGGACCGTGAAATTCGGATTCCTAGCGTTTCTTAAACAATCGGCGAGATTAGCGCCGGTGATGAACTCGTAGACGAGGTAAATATGGTCTCCTGATATCGAAACGCCTAACAACTTGATTACGCTTGTATGGTTGCTCCGGCAAATAACTGCAAGGCGTTCTCTGAGTTGTGGCATTTCCATTTTCCGGCGAAACTTGCGCTGGAAGACGATTGTCTCGGTGTTCCGAAGATTGCAGCGCCAGCATGCAGTGGAGGAAGTGGAGTAGCGTTTGGCGAGGAAGTTATTGGTGGCGGCCCGAATTTCAGATATGTCATAGATGTTAGGGCTCTTAGAAATCGATTCACGGAGACTAGAGAGGGAGGTTCGACTGTACGCTGACGATGAAGTAGATGTGTAATGCGCACTGGACGTATTGGAGGTTGAGGGACCTAAAGCGGCGCTGGAGGAGGAGGAGGAGGTGGAGCTGGTGGGGAAAGTTGGTAATCTCGGCGTTGATGGAGTGCGCGGAGACTGACTGGGGCGAGTTCTGGCGGGTCGGACTGGGTCAGGGGCTGACGCGTTGACAGCCATTTTGGTTCTGCACATATACAATTTATTTATTTAAATGGGCTGAAAATTAGGAATTTGAGGGACTAGACAGAGAAGAAAGAAATCTTAAAAATGGGGGAGAAGCGAAGTATTTAAAAACGCGAGCTATTGACGCGGTGTGATCTGAGACTGAGTACGGGGACCAAGGATTGGTTTGTCGTGCTAAAGTGCGCACGTGGGGACAGTAGCGCACAGTGGCATTCTTCTAAATTATTGACAAGAGCTGACCTCAAAAGGGTAAATGGTGGCCGTTGTTGCCTTTTTCCTTCTCCTGATTCGTCCAATGAAGTCGGCCAACGAAGTCGGCGATGGTTAGTAAATTATGTCCTTTTGTCACAATCATCCAAAATATTTCAAAATTATTATCACAAAAATGAAAAATATTTTGGATACATTTTAATTATGAAATTTAAATATTTTTTAAATTTATTATATTCTTCTACTTGGTTTGATTAATAAATAATGAATTCTACTTAGTGGAATTGATAAATTTATTATGATTTTAATTTTACTATTTTTGAGACACCATAGAATGTGAAATTACAATTTATAGAGTTCAATTTCATGAATTTCATATTTTTATTAATCTAAACATGACATTGGATTAAATCAAAATCAGAATTAAATCAGAATTGAACCGGTCAAAATTGGATTCAAACCATATTCAATTGTTCAAGATTTCAAAGTGTATTCGAAATTAGATATTTAAAGTTCGGTTACTTTTCTTTATATTTAAAAATTGGAACCAATAGTTTTTATTTGAAACAGATAGTTTCGGTTTAAAATAAAAAGGAAAAAAGAAAAGAAAATATCACACATGAAAGTTAAAATTAATTTTAATATTCACCATTAAAAGTGGTAATTGTACCATATCATCTTAAAATTTATTAATATAAATATAATTTGTAAATTGCAAGTATTTTTCCATGAAAAAATAAAAAAAGCTTATCTTTTAAACATATATTTTTAATTTAGATCCTTTTCACTATATAATATATATTTTTTTACATATAAATTATATAATATTTATTTAAAATTTATTTTTAAAACTCAAATAAAATAAAAAGACATTTTTCTCCCTAGTAAAAAAACAACATGAGGACTACTTTTTGAAATTAAAAAAAAATATATATTATTGTACCCTTTTTAACTCTTAATTTTAATTTCAAACTGAAATCGATAATTTTAAAACCGTTTTATTTCAAATTTATTTTTTAAACTAAAATTCGTGATTTTAAAATTGAAATTAGCAATTTTAAATGGTGGTTATGACTATCTAAATCACCATTGTCATAATTTCAATTCTTTACCGAGACGGACAATTGTACCACGGTATTTTACAAGAATTAATTAAAAATTAGTTAGTGCATGACTCGTGAATATATAGATAGAAATATAAATATATAATTACTTTATATTTATTTGCTTTCTGTTAAAGTATCATTTGAATCGATTCAATGGTGAATATTTTGTTTAAATTATGATTCAATGAATCAATATGAAAGTTGATTTTTGGAATTCAAAGTTTCAATTCGATGTTTCATACGTTATTTTATCATAGAGAGGTTGAACTTTGAAAATAATATTTATATATTTATAAAGAATAAATTGAAAATTAATAATAACTCCATTTTGTTTAATTTAAAACCTTTTTTATAATATTTTATTAAACCTTTTTTAAATAAATATTTTATTTTTCTAATTCAATATATATATATAATACTATAATATATATATATAGCAAGCATTTTTTTCCTAGAAGTTGACATGTGACATTTCATAAATTAATGTTCTTCTCTTATTCTTGCCACATAAGATTCTTGGTAATGACACATAAGATTATAATGACACTTAGGACTATAATGACACATATGACTCTTAAATTTTGATAGTGCTACATAGAATTTAATTATTAGTTATAGTGTTATATGAACATTGACATTAATTATCATTCAATTATCATAATTATACATATTAGTTAATAATTATAATTATTATAATATTGTAACTTATTTTTCTAATTAAAATTACATAATATTGATTCAATATTATCATATTAATTTATATTAAATATTGAAATTATTAAATATATACCTATTTTTTAAATTAAAAATGGATCATAATTTTGATGTTGATTTATTAATAATGAATATGTATTATAATTTCCCTCTTTTAAATCTTTTAAATTAATATTATCATAATATTGATATTGAATATCATTATAATCAATTATAATTATCATTTATTATTATGAATAAAAATTTTATGTTTAAAAGAATGATAGAGATAGTTAACGGTGAAAATATTTATTAATAATTTTAATAACGATGAATTGCTGAACGTTTCAATGTTTATTTGTCATAAAATTGTAATATATAGTTATCCTTATTAGCTTTAATGATAATATATTGAATTGTCATTAATTACTTATTGCTAGACTACAAATAGAGAGAGCTCTTTGAAGTTTAATAAAATCATTTTTTTTGTAATTTCAATAATTCTTATACAATTTCTTTTCTGACATTAATATTTTTTTTTTCTCTTCTAATTTCTATTACTCTATCAAATTAGGAAAAGTTTGATATATCATATCAGAAACCGGTTTATATGAAATTATTATTAAGAATGATATTATTAAGAATGATATATATATATGTCTATGATTGAATTTTCATCGTCTATTTTATTTTTATTTATTTTATTATTTTTAATTATCACCTAAGAAAAATTTATTTAATTCAAAAATAAATTAAAAATCAATGATTTTTAATATGATATTTATTTTCTTTTCAATTTTATTAAGACATTATTTTTTTTATATAATTAGTTTAATATTTGAATTTGAAATAGATGTTTTTCTAATTTTAAATAATTTTTTCAAAAAAATAATTAAATATGAAATTATAAATAATTTAAAATTATAAATTTTTCTTAATTAAATTATATATTTTAAAAATTAATTCACAATATTTTTAATATATATTTTAAAATATTATCACAATATTTTTAAAATTAAAGATAAAGTATCTATTGTGCATAGCAGTAGCACAGTGATGCTGCTAATCTAAATATACAGTGAAAAATAATTAAAGAAAATGAACAGTGGAATAACTCCGCTGTTTGCTCCCTCGTCTTCTTCTCACATCCAAACAAAGTGTAGAAATGATCTGACCTGGGGCCCATCTCAGTAATGACATGGGTTGTGCCAGACCATACAAGAACAGTTCTGTCTATAATTAAAATGACCTAAATGCCCTTCGTCAGCATCTGATCACTTTACAGTTCATAATACACGACAAGTTTTTGACACTCTCTCTGGTCTTTGTCCAGTCCAGGGATTAGAATAGAAGAAAACAACCATCATAGTCTTGTTGTACTTATCTAGTGCTACCAAATCTACTCTCTGTTTCTGCAATTGTCGTCTCATTGCTCATTGCTAGGAAGTTTCTTGTCTCCATCACTCTTTTCCTTTTTCCTTTTTCCATTTCTTTTCATAAAAAGTAGCTAAACTCAAACAAAATTAGACTAAACAAAAACGAGGATATATGTTGATCATACTCTTTTTTTTTTTTTTTTTTTTAATCACATTTTTTTTTTTTTTTTTTTTTAAATCACATGGTATTTCAGTAGACACAAATCTATTTCAGTTTAACTGTTCATAGATCCTTCAATCACCCAATTAGTCCATTTCGATTCGAAAACACTAGAGTTAAAAAACCGTCATCGAATCTTAATCTAATTTTCAGGTGTCTTAGTCGCTTACCATTAAATCTAACTTCATGCGTTGATCATGCTCTTATTTTAATTTCAAGACAATCAATTGCGTTGGAAGTGATAAAATTTGTTTTTAATGTGGAAAAAGTAATCTAATAAAAAAATAAAACACATAAAACAAAATACATATGAAAAAGTAGAATGCGGAATTCTAAAAATTGGAAAAGGCTTGGACGAAATCTTTAGCTTTATGATTCTCTTTGCGTGAAAGAATCGGCAAGTTCACCCTTTCTAGTATCTAATCAAAAGGTGTTATTCATATTACTACTTACCTTACCTACTAAGAAATGAAAATTGCAAGTTCCAAACAATGACGTGAACTTAAACCTTGGATAGATATGATATATAACAATTCGGAGCTCCGATTAGACATTATGGATATATGGGTATTGCAACATCCATCTTTACTACTTCTTCAGGGAATTTTTATTTTTTTCATTATAATTTTGGTTTATGGTGTTGTTTACAAAGCAAGCCAGGAAGGTTTTTTTTTTTTATTTTTTTTGGATAATTTGAGGGGTTGATTATTGAAATCTTCCATTTTTCAAATCAGAACATTTGAGTGATGGGAAGGATTAAAAGTTTGGTTTCTTATATTGTCTATGTTTATGTTTTAACCTGAAAATTATTGTCTTCGAATTTCTCTTTTTTCTTCTTCTTTCTCTTACTTCATATTTTAGGAAATTAATTTAATATCCATAAATTAACATTTCATTTTAAAAGCATAATTATAGTAGTTGTTATATAAAATTTACTGGTAGAGATGTTGTTAAAATTACCGGTAAAGTCTCTCATACGATTCAAAAATGTATCCAAATTATGGCCGTTGATTATTACCGACCCACATTTTGTTAAATTGCGACCCAAAACGGTTAGATTATTCTTCGGTGTACCTTCAATAGTTCTATAGACTTTCAAGAGCTTGTGGATAGTTTTTCTTATGTTGATCCACCAGAATTAGCAATGGAGAAACTCAGAAATTCCATGGAATTATCTTTCTTTAATATAAATTATCTTTCTAATATATATATATATATATATATATATATATATATATATTAATTAATTTTCTTTTTTCCTTTTTTTTTTTGGTTACAAAGTTCTATTTTTCTTAGTATTTGGTCTGTTGTTT
The DNA here is from genome assembly GCF_014843425.1 of Jatropha curcas. Next base: position 182,292 of record NW_023591191.1, on the reverse strand, counting down.
TGCTCTATATTAATTTTCTGTTTTTCCTTTTTTTTTTGGTTACAAAGTTTCTATTTTTCTTAGTATTTGGTCTGTTGTTTGCTCTATAGAATGTGTAGTAGTAATACAGATTATACATTTATGTACGGGTACTACACTACTCTTAAAAATTTTAAGAGTAAAGAGGTAATTGTAATCTTAAATTTTATTGTTGTATTACTTTTTTATTGTAATTATGAATCTTGAAGAATTTATGCATTTTGTGTGAAATTTTATTTTTAAACATGATTGGAGTTAAATAGCTTCAAATTTAAAAAATACTATAAACAGATTAAGTGGATCGTATATAGGAAAATACTACAAGTAGGTTAATATTTAAAAATTCACGACCAACTTAACTTGTAGAATAAATAAGAGATAAGTATACAAAAACATATTCAGAAATTTTAATTTTTGAATGCGCAAATAAATAAATATTAAATATTATTGAAACTTTATTTAAAACATTTTCAATTATTTTTATCTATAAATAAAAAAGACTTTTAAAAATAATTGCATATTTCACAATAATATTTATTTAAAACTTATAATAACGACTAGTCGAGGAGGATTCAAATTCAAGATCTCTCATTTCTCGTGTTTATGAGAAGACTTGATTGGAAAAGAAAACTTTATTTTACCATACTTTATTTTCTTAATAAACCTTCGGTCAAACATCTAAACCAAGCCCTCATGTTTAGGTTGCACTAAAATTATAACCCTATGTCTAAAAATATAAGTCCTTTTTTTTTTCAAATATAAGTCATTTTGAGAATATGAAAAAGTAATTAATAATAATTTTTCAAATTTACCCTTAATTTATATTAAATGCAATAATTATCTCTATAATTTTATAAAGTAATTTAATCAAATTAATTAAAATTTTATTTTATTTAGAATAATTAATTATTTTCTTAATCACCATGTAACAATATTAAACGACTTATATTTTTGGACAGAGAGAGTTTTGATTTATCAATTATCATTTATGTTTGTTTATCAGAAAAGAGTTAATAGATAATTGTAATGAGCTAGATAATAGTTTGCTTTTTCTTAAAAGAATGGAGAGCAATGTACAAAATATTAAATTTATTTTTATGATTGGTTGATAATTTCATTACATTTATTTTATTTTAAATGTAGTTTATTTACCATGTATTTTTGGTGTATCACTGAAAATTTTAAAATTGTGTGTGATGAAATTAGAATTTTACTTTCATTGTTTGATTGAAAAATAAAATTCATTTTATTGAAAATTAAATAGAATTTATAGATTTGAAAGATATTTTTGAAATAAAATCAAGAGGTTAAATTCAACTATTAATTTTAAAAAAACAATAAATCATAAAAAATTTATTTCTGATATAAGGTATCTTTTTTTCCTTTTCAAAGTGGTGAAACTGAGGCAATGATATAATTTATCAATTTTATTAATTATAATTTAATTTTTTTGAACCAAACAAAGAAATCTAGAAATTTGCATACCGTTTAAATTTCACCATTGAAATTTTATTAATCCATCAATCATATGCATTTTTAATATAAATGGAATTCCTTAGTCAAAGAGAAAGAAGTCTGATTTTATATTTTGCATAGTGGGATTTTGACACAACAGAGAAATGACATAAAATTTGTTAGTATATGTAAATATGTGTAACTGTGAGGTTATTCATGTAAAATAGCAATGTGACAGCTAAGCCTGCAGTTAGTTAAAATGTAAAAGGCTCAGTATTAATTCTCTATTATTCACAATGTATTTTTACTTTTCAGAGTTCAATACGAAATATTTTTCTTCTCTCTGTATTAATAATAATACAATAAAACATCTTTTGGTGATCCTTTCTTTCTTTCTTTCCAAAATTTCCAAATAATAATACAATAAAAGAAAAGAAGAATATTTCAACCTCCCAATACAGACTCAACATCTTTTGGTGATCCTTTCTTTTCTTAATCCAACCAAACAATAATCTGTATTAATAATATTAAATTTTAGGCAAGTCTTATCCTCTTGATAAAATATTCGTGAAATAATTAAAAATACCGAAAAGGTGTATCCTATTATTCTTGGGCTTTATGATTCGGATTTGACCACGATGAGTTGTCCTGTCCAAATTACGATAGACTAAGAGATAGTAGAGCAACTGATAATATGACGAGGCCAAGTTTGAAAATTGGAGGGTGAAAAAAGAATTTTTAAAAAAGCTAGGGGTTGAAAAGACTAAACCATATTTTCTACTAAAATTTTAGCACCTTGTAAGAGTAATTCTTATCCGTAATTGGTTTAATATAATATTGCACTAACATTTATTAGAATGGTACTTACATGGCTCTTGCCCGCAAAAAAAAAAAAAAAAAAAAAAAAAAAATGGCTCTTGCCCGCAAAAAAAAAAAAAAAAAAAAAAAAAAAAAAGTTTTGAGCATTTTTAAAAAAAAAAAAAAAAAAAAAAAAAAAAAGTTTGAGCATTTTCCATGCCGTAATTGTGCAAAAGAGATTGGTTCATCATAAATTAATATTGCATTCAAGGGGGTTACAAAATTAAAAAAAGAAAAATATTTTCAAATGTGCAATTATTATTAATAAAACATTAGTTTTAATAATAATTATGCTATTAGTCAGGAGGAGGCAAATAATAGTGTTGAACAAAAATAATTATATAGCGGAAATTAATAGATATAATTGATTATATCACTAAATTTGTTGACACATTTCATAATTTTAAATCTAGAAAAAAATATATTTTCTGCATGCAATTCACTTTTGTTGAAAATATAAATTTTAAATTTTAAATAAATATGATAATATTAAAGAGAAAAGTAAACGACCAACAATGTGTTAATTGGAGTGGTAAACAACTTCATCCTTGTGAGGATGAGAATACAAATCCAATCTTCAAAAGACGTACTTTGTTAGAAGGATAAAAAACCTTCTACAATTATGTGATTCCAAAAGAAACTTTTGAAACAGAGTGACCATAAAATAAAAGAAAAAAAATACACTATTACGTACCTATATTTTATTCCCTTGCACTTTTACTATTAATTTTCTGTAAGAAGTCGAAAATGCCCTCTAAATTTAGAGGTAATTACCACCCTTCTTTACAAGCCCATTTCTCTTAGTATTTCAGGCCTAATAAGACATTGCTTTGGGCTCAGCTTATACTTTTGTTCATAGCCATAGTTAGAGTCTCATCTCTAAGCCCAAAACATGTCTTTACATTACTAGGATGGCAAGCTCATAACCCCTTCAGACAATACAAGGTATCTTCCATTTTAGGCCGAGCATCTTACTCTAGGCTATCGCGGCTTTAAATGCACCTTATTAATTTAAGGCTTAGAAATTCTTATGTACATTACTTCCACCTTAAACTTAGGTGATATGGGATTCGTCTAAAGTGTGCTAACATCTGAAGTTAGCATCTCATCTAATGCTGATATTACACTTCACCCCCTTACAGGACTCAGCATCCTCGATGAGGTTTGCCCCTCCACCAGCAATGGGGATAAGGCTTGTGAAATATTACTCACACCTATAATTACTTGTTTTTTTAAATCTTTCTCTTTATATGCTCCTCACTTAATCTACTCTTTTTTAAATGAGAAATATTTCTCACACTTGTAATTACTTATTTTTTAGGGAATACTTCCTCCAAAATTTTGGAATAAAAAAATTCATTCATAAAAAAAAAAAAAAAAAACATTCATAAAAAAAAAAAAAAATAAAAAAAAAAAAAAAAATACTATCGTTGAAACTTTATTCAAAATTTAAAATACTTCCCTTCGTTCCTCCAAAATGTTTGTCATGTTGACTTTTACATAAAGTTGGAGGAACAAAATAATGATAATATCACATTATACAAAATATACATGTTTTTTCAAAATTGTCTTCTATAGAATAAAATGGTTATTTCTAGAGTTTAAAACTAGTTAATATGAAAGGCATAAAATGAAAAATAAATATCTCTTAAATTAATTAAATAAATATTTTGAAATATCTAAAAATGAAAATATGGAAGATGGAGTGAGTACTATTCTATTTGTTCCTCAAAGTAGACATGGCCATATTACGGTTCCCAGAACCGGAACCGGTGGGAACCGAAATTGGTCCGAACTGAAATCAGAACCGAAGGCTTATGGTTTGGTTCTGGTTCCAACATTTTTGGAACCGCGAACCAGCAGTTCCAAGAACCGATCAAAACCGAATGGAACCGCCAGTATTCTAGCCGGTTTGAACCATCGGTTCGAACCAATATTTGAATTATTTTTGTAACAGCTAGAACTGCCGGTTCGACTGGTTTGAACTGCCTTGGTTCCAATAGGCAGCAACTTTTTTTTAAAATTTTTTGTGAAAATCTCCAAATTACCCCTCTATAAACAACTATATAACGACTAGTTTCAAGGGTATTTGTGGAAAAATGATTTTTTGGATTTATTATAAATACCTCACTCCATTTATAATTTCCTCACACAAAATTATCTTTACTCTCTCTACTTCATATTATTCTTCTCTACCCTACAGTCTCTCTAATTTTCATTCACAATTTATTGTCCAATATATTGCAAGATAATTTCTTCAAAGTCAAATCTCCAATCATTTATCCAAATTATTGTCAATTAATTTCTTCAAATTCCAATCTCTAATTATTCTCTCTAATTTTTTTTATTCAATTTTCCAAATTACATATTATTATTCTCCTAATTATTCTCTCTAATTTTTTTTATTCAATTTTCCAAATTACATATTATTTTCATATAATGGAAAGTGGAGGAAACTCAAGATCCGCTAAAGGCAAGGAAAAGATTGGAGAAACACAATATTCATCTATCTCTACAAATAAGATCTTCGATTTCACTCCCGACCAATATAATCTAGAGGGATATCCAAATGAAAATATTTGGAAAATTCCAACTCAAGAATCTGAATTTAATGATAATCAATTACAACAAGAGGAAGAGCAAGAGCAAGAGCAAGGCACACAACTTCTTCGAAGAGCAAGACAAAGTTCCGATATATTCATTATTCATTTCACAAAGAAATTCAAAGGTGACAAAATGTTCGATGTAATTTGCAATTATTGTGGAAAGTTCCGACATATTCATTATTCATTTTAGAAGCATTTGGAGACAAAATATCCAATAAAAATAGGAGTTGATCGGCCTCAAATATAAATTTTCGGATACGCATCTTCTAACATTTCTTTATTTAAATATTCTGAAAACAACAAAAAGATGAATTACAAAAAATGATTTCTATGGAACATTTATCTTTTAGTTTTGGTGAAAAAGTAGGCTTCAATCAATATTGCCAAAAAACTTTAAATCCTTCTGCTAAAAGAGTGCCAAGAAATATTGTAAAACGAACTATTATTTCTTTATATAAAAAAGGAAAAAATGTAACATCCCTTCCCGGTCCACCCGTAAACCCGAATAAACCGAGTCGAGATGCTACAAACTGGTTGACTGTATGGCCTGATATGCTGAATGGCCTGATATGCTGAAGTCCATAATGTATATTGAATATAATAGCAATGCTGATGTTTTAGTATTACAAAAATAATGTAATTTATTTTACAAAACATGATACTAGTGTCAAAAGAAATGGGCCAACTGTGTGCCCTGCTAACATGCCATTGAAAAGGAATAAGACAAAAGATACACATCCAAATGAGTATGCTACCCCCGAAGACTGAGTCTTCTAACAGATGAACTGCAGCAGTTGTAAGCTGACTCTCTATGGTCCAATCTCAAAACCTAGCGAGTTAAACAGGTAACTCGCTGACAAATAAAGCTCAGTGGGATATCTCAACAGATTAAAGAAACAATTAAACAATAACATGTATAGAAAGAACCATTGTAAACACATATGGCACATTATAAGCAACACATCATGATACTTTTCATGATACCTTTATTATCTTTTGTACTGTTTATAATACGTATTAATTCATGATGAAATGGATTTAATGTCAAGATATCTGTATGGCTCCATAAGGTTATTAGTGGAAACCGAAGTGATAAGAAAAACTGTATGAAACTGGATGAATACTGTATTGCTTGGCTGCTATTGGCCCATATATAAATCATTATCCACTCAAAACGGCCTGTAGCCGGGAGTATCAAACCCTATGTCGCGACATAGCCTTATCTACATGGTTTCTACCTAACCTCAATGGAGCATAATGTTGGTATGTCAAAAGTATAACACAACATCATATGAATGGTTCATAAGTTCATACATCATAATGTTCATTTGATTTCACTTCATTTGCATGCTTGGATGTTGTTTGATACATGTTCTAATGTTATATTTTGATGCTAAAATGATTGGAGGCATATAAGTTAAGCAAAGGAAGGCAAGTGCATTGAAAATGAAGTCCAAAAGTGCATGAAAAACCAAGTCGCGAGCGCGTACAGTGCAAAATGAGAGACAGTGAGTTATCGGGCACAAGTCGCGAGCGCGTACTTGAAAGTCGCAAGCGCGTAGTGTCGTAAAGCACCAGATGAGAGACAGTGAGTTATCGGGCACAAGTCGCGAGCGCGTACTTGAAAGTCGCGAGCGCGTAGAGTGCAAAAGGAGAGACAGTGAGTTCCCAGGCCAAATTCGCGAGCGCGCGGTGAAGGTCGCGAGCGCTTACAGGCCAAGGGCCAAGTCGCGAGCGCGCACTTGCAAGTCGCGAGCGCGAGAAGGGCCAAATGAGAGGCAATAAGGTTGCGAGCACAAGTCGCGAGCGCGTACTTGAAAGTCGCGAGCGCGAGATGTGCCAAATAAGAGTCAGAGAGTTTCAGGTGAGAGTCGCGAGCCGCCGAGCGCAAGAAGGCAACGCGAGCTCGTCAGTTGCGATTCAGCGCGCGCGCTTCGCGTTTTCCAGGCCTGCATATCTTACTCTTTTAGGTCATATTCTCTCAATATTAAAACTCGATTGGATGATTCAAAACACCATGTAAGCTAACAAACATAGAGGGAACAAAATTAACTCTTCTAGACACTTTCCTAATTCCCATTCATTAAATGGGGTCAAAAATCAAGATGAAGGTTTACTTGGTAAAAATTTCAGCAAAACCTGTTTCAACATTAAACTCCAATATTTCCACTTCATTTTAGTCAAACTTCCTCCCCTGTAATCTCCCCTGTTCTCCACCTTTCTCACCATTACCAATCCTCCCACTCAACATGAAGCAATATGGTCTCATAGCAACACACCACACAATTCTCATGCAAAGAAAATGGAAAATAACAAGAGATATTAAACCTTTACTCCAAAAGCTTGAGCTCCTCTTTAACTTTTTTTTTCTACACTCTTTGAACTCCCTTCACCTATAAATAAGAATTCTTATGAATTATAAAATAATAACACCAAATGATTCAATTATGAACTTCAAGAAGGTTTACTACTTGGATAGAAGAAAAATTGAAGTTAAGGCTTAACTACCATTAAAATTGAAAGGAAGGTGGAAGAGGAAAGGAAGAAAATGAAGAAGATGAAGATAATTGAAGATAAAAGATGAAAAAATGGGAAAGTGAAGTGATTAATCACGGGGTAGGCCATCAAAAATCAAGGGATTTTATGTAAAAACTTCCTTAAGTGAAACTTACTAAATGAGACCTCAAGTGTAAAAAGGCTACAACTTAATACCCAAGCTTACTCCTTGAGTGCCATTAAATCCTAATCCTTACACTTTGCTCCTTTTCTCTCATTCAAGTAAGTCCTCTAATAATCCCATTCTACCCCAACCGGGTTTTGGTTCAACTCAAATCAACTCGACTCGACTCTACTCTATGCAAAGACTCGACTCAGTAGGATGTCACAGAAGACTTCATGTAGCCTAGTCTCTTTGACGAGGTTGCGGTTATCACTGAACAACTGCGGATACTGTTGTCGCATGGTGTCTTCAGATTCCCAAGTTGCTTCTTCTGTCTTATGATTCCTCCAAAGGACTTTCACCAATGCTATCTTCTTGTTCCGCAATTATTTAGTTTCTCTGGCTAAGATCTGAACTGGTTCTTCTTCATAGGTGAGATCCGGCTGAATTTCAATCTCTTCTGCTGATAACACTTGCGATGGATCTGATCTGTATCTCCTTAACATGGATACGTGAAAGACATTATGAATTCGATCTAAGGTTGAAGGTAACTCTAGGCGATAGGCTAATGGTCCTACATGTTCAACAATCTCGTATGGACCAATGAACCTAGGGCTAAGCTTACCCTTTCGTCCAAACCTTAGCTAGGATCTTTTTCCATGGTGAAACTTTTTTCAAAATTACCTTATCACCCACCGAGTACTCAATATTCCTTTCTCTTTAAATCAGCATTAAGACTTCTGTCGATCACTTGTTTCTTTCAGCCGTTTTCTGATATTTCCCACCTTTCTCTTTCTTTGTTTCTCTAACCAAATCTGGACCCAAAATCTTCCTTCTCACTTCAGTTTCTGTCCAAACACACAGGTGTCCTACATGCTTCTTACCATACCAATGCTTTCATATGGGTGCATTTCTTTAATGCTTGATTGGTAGCTGTTGTTGTAGGCAAACTCCATGAGAAGGTACATATCTGTCCCAACTGCCTTCAAATTTCTATAACACATGATCTCATTCATGTCTTCTAGAATTTGGAATGACTCTCTCTGATTAGGCCATCTGTTTTGAGGATGAAATGCCAGTGCTGAAATTGCAACTTTCCGTTCCTAATGCTTCTCATTTACCCCAAAATTTCCGATGTAAACCTTGGATCACGATCAGATTATAATGGATGATGGAACTCCATTGTTAGTCGAACCTATTTCGCTAATTATAAATGTCTTTGCTAAACTTGTCCAGAGAATTAGGTCCATCCGAAACTGGTAGAAAGTGGCGGACTTTAGTTAATCTGTCCACGTCACCATACTGCATCATTGCTTCCGCTGCCGTCTGAGGTAATCCAGTAAACAAATCCATCGTGATCTTGATCCCACTTTCCATGTTGGCCACTGTTTATTGAGATGAAGTAACCCAGCTGGCAGTTGATGTTCTGCTTTTACTTGGTTGACATGTTAAACATCTTGTACAACATTTCCGATATCATTCTTCCATTGCCCGGCCAACCAATAACCTTTCTTCAAAATCTTGATAACATCTTGGTACTACCTGGGATGCATTTATATGGCTGTTATGAGCTTCATGCAGAATCTTTTGTCTAAGCTCCCCTATCGGTGCGTTAAACAACTCTGTCTTCATAGAATAAGACTCCACTGTTATTACCAATCTAAATTTTCCCACCATGATCTTCTTGTACTTGTTGTTTCATTCCATAGTGTGTTGTAGCATTCTTTCTTCTGTGCCCTGTTTGTGCATCTTTCTTCTGTGCCTCTGCAACTTCCTGAACCCAAGATGGCTGTACTTGCATCTGTGCTAGAATAACTCCCTGCTGTTGCAACTCTATGCTAATTCTCATTGCTCTCAAAGCAAACAATGATTTCCGGCTAAGGGCATCAGCTACCACATTAGCTTTGCCTGTATGGTAATTAATGACATAATCATAATTAGCCAAAAGCTGCATCCATTTCCGTTGTCTTGAATTTAAGTCCTTTTGTGTCGGCAAATACTTTAAACTCTGATGATCTGTGTAAATGTAACACTTTTCACCGTACAGATAATGCCGCCATACCTTGAATGCTAGAGGCTGCCAGTTCTAAATCATGCGTTGGGATAATTCAATTTCATGTGGCTTTCAATTGTCTGGAGACATAAGGCTACCACTTCTCTGTCTGCATGAGTACACATCCTAACCCAATATGAGAAGGCATCACTGTTAAATCTCAAAAAGTCTTTACCTGACACTGGCTGATCAAACACTGGTGCTTCCAAAGTCAAACTTTTTTCTTCAAAAAAGTGTACAAAAACTGATGCTCGACATCCAACTTTTTCTTCAAAGTGTCAAAACTCTGCTGACATCTATCATCCCAGTGGAATACAACCGCTTTCTTCAATAATCTTGTTAAAGGTGATGCAATGATAGAGAATCCCTTTATAAACCTTCTATAATAACCGGCTAAACCCAAAAAACTTCGAACTTCTGACATTTCTGGGTGGTCTCCAATCAACAATAGCTTCAATCTTCATAGGATCCACTCTGATACCCTCCGATGACACCACATGTCCTAAGAAAGAAACCTCTTCCAGCCAAAACTCACACTTACTGAGCTTGGCATATAGCTGTTTATCCCTCAGTGTCTGAAGTACAATCCGCAAATGTTTGTCATGTTCAACCCTGTCTCTGGAGTAGACCAAAATGTCATCTATAAACACCACCACAAACTGATCTAGATATGAGTGAAACACACGGTTCATGAGATCCATGAAAACCGCTGGTGCATTTGTAAGACCAAATGGCATATGACTAAAAATTCATAGTGACCATATCGGGTCCTGAATGCAGTCTTAGCGATATCTTCTTCCTTTATCCGCAACTGATGGTATCCCGACCTAAGGTTGATCTTAGAAAACATACCTGCACCTTTTAGCTGATCAAACAAATCATCGATTCGAGGCAATGGATACTTATTCTTGATTGACAGTTTGTTCAGTTGTCTGTAGTCAATGCACAATCTGAATGATCCATCTTTCTTCTTTACAAATAATACCGGTGTGACATCCTACCGAGTCGAGTCTTAGCATGGAGTCGAGTTGAACCAAACCCGGTTGGGGTAGAATGGGTTATTAAGTGGAGTTACTTCATTCTAGCTTCGGGCTGGTTGGCCATTCTGTAAAGGTGCAATTGATATTTGGATGCACTGCTCCAGGCATAAGACAATCTTATGGGTAAACTCCACTTCCTCTCCATTGGTGGTAACCCTTGGTAACTGTTCTGGAAATTACATCTGGATAATCACACAACTGTTGGTTAATATCTTGCACTTTTGACTGTATCTTTCTCTGCTAGTAATGCAATTACCAGTATGCTTAACAAACCCATTCTGAAATTAACTCTTTGCTGCCATGAGCTTGATATATCACATTACCCAGAAACTCTCGTCGCTTTCCAGGGACTCACTGTTAATCTCTTCCCCTGCTGTTTGTATATAATCGTCACCCTTTCTTTGCACAATCAACATATAGCCTGATGTTGGATAGCCAATCCCATAACCCAGAATAACATCCAAATCCTCCTAAATGGCAACTCCAATCAGATTCTCCTGGAAACTCTTTCCATGAATTAACAATTGGAACAATCCTTCGACCACTTGTTCATGAGTTTTACTCACATCTCCTCAATGGATTAGTAACTTACCATACCTGACTCACATATGCAACTTCTCTAACCCTTTAACCCAAGAGTTTAGGTAACAACTAATGTATGAATGAGATGAGCCAGGATCACATTAAAGCAATAAACTGTATTGATCACATCAAGGAAAAAACTCAACCAACTATTAACATCTGGAGCTTCACTCATCTTTCCCTGCGTTCGAACATAGCAATAAACCCTGGCTAGGACCTCTTGTATCGGGTCATGTCCACAGTCTCTGACTGCTGTCTCTGCCCTCCGGATGCTCTCACCTCTACCTCTGTCTGCTATGAAACTGTGTAGGAACTTTTTGCCCTTTCGGACAAATCCTATCTCTTCTGCATGGGTCTGCTGCTCCGCATATCCAACATTTTACCAAGTCACCAAACAAACAATCTACCACCATTGCCGCTGCACATTGCCTCACAAGGTTGGAAAAAAATTCATAACGGCTGACTATCTGCACCATCTAACTGGTGCCTCTACCAGTATCCTACTGCCTGAACCTCAGAAACTACCACCGGCAGAACTAGCCACAACTCATCACCATGCTGGCGCGTTTATCACCCCTAGCTGCGCCTTGGCTAAGAAGGTCTAGCAACTAGCTGATACTAACTAGCACCTCTTGATTCTCTTGGCTTTCTGACTGATGTGCAACTGGGTGTACTCTGGAGTCTGGTCTCTCCTCTGCTGAGAACCGTCGGCGTCTGGTCACGCCTGACTGGCCTGAATGCCGCTCTATCAATCCTGACCTACCTCTACCAAAGCTGAGAAACTCTCTGAAATCTGGAAGCACCACTCCCATCTGAATCTCAGTCGTTTCAGGCCTTCTGAAAAACTTTTTACATCACCTTTTCAGCCTCTGTAGTCACTATCCCCCTTACCATACCTGCTGAGTCTGGTGAATTCTCTTCGTATTCTCGAAACTGACATTCTGTTCTGGCCCAGGTATAAGAAATTCTTTCCTTCTCGCATTTAGGTAAGGCCTCCTGCTTGATGAACTTTTTCTTGAATTCAATCCAAAGAAGAATTGACCATACAGCTACTACTGTTTGATATACCCGCCATGCCTGAACAGATAGTCCAACCATGTATAGCCTCGTCTTATGAGCAATGAAATGTGGCCACAAACCAAACTTGTCCTTCTGGTGTACAATTGCTAATTGTTCCAGAACTCCTCATGTCCCATCTAACCAATACTTCAGCTCTTATTGGATTCATCATCCTTGTTTAGCACTGAATTCTTTCGCCCACATATTTCCGAAAGGCTTCTCTAGTGGGGGCTTTTCATCTTCTCTTTTCTACTACTATTGGATGCTTGAGGTATACACCCCTGCAACATGTCTAAAAGTTCATCTGCAAAGTTGCTTTTAACAAACACCTCTTGACCTGGTTGCTAATTAGGAGCCTACACACCTCCACTGGCTCTGGAGGCGTGACTGACTCGCTCTCAACCTTCCTGTGACATCCCACCTAAAAGAAACAACAACATGCTTAGTATCATCAGGGTAGTTCATGGCATTTACACTATACCTGATTTAATGACATGCCCAAGCCCGGGGGAAACTAACCTCAGGGCGTCGATACCAAAATTTTGCTAACATCCCTTCCCGGTCCACCAGTAAACCCGAAATAAACCGAAGTCAGAGATGCTAACCAAACTGGTTGACTGTAATGGCCTGACATGACATGAAGTCATAATGTAATATTCGAATATAAATAGGCCATGCATGACTTCGTCAGTATACAAAATCAATGTTAATTTATAATTATACAAAACATGATACTAGTGTCAAACATGAACATGGGCCCAAACATGTAGTAGCCCATGTTACATGCCCATGAAAAGGATAGACAAAACCAGACTACACATCCAAATGGCAAGCTAGCTACCCTGAAGACTGAGTTCTTCTACAAGATGAACATTGCAGCAGTTGATAAGCTGAACTCTCTATGGGCTCCATATCTCAAAAAACCTGCGAGTTAAACAGGATAACTCGCTGAGCAAATCCTCTCTCTTT